>CM055869.1:21799173-21951673 GCA_029582165.1 Portulaca oleracea
TGGGCAGAGGTGATATCTACTGCCTGCTACCTGCTGAACAGATCATCTCATGCCTCTCTCGAATACCGGATTCCAGAGGAAGTATGGACAGGTAATCCAGTTAATTATTCTAATTTGAGAATTTTTGGATGTCCTGTATATGTCCATGTGAATGATGGGAAGCTGTCTCTCAGGGCCGTTAAATGCATGTTTCTAGGTTACGGGTCTGAGTCTAAGGGATATAGAATGTGGTGTCCTGATTTGAAGAAAGTTATTCAGTCTAGAGATGTAACCTTTAATGAAACTGCTATGTTATCTAGAATGGAATCAACATGTACTTCTGATGATGCAGGAAATCAGGAGAAGGATGCAGGAAGAATGGTGTTCGAGGTGGAGCAGGCTCAAGGTGGAGTTGCTGGAACCTGCAATAAAGAGCAAACTACTGATGATGCTCCTGAACCAACTCAGGTTGATGAGCTTGAGATTGAGACTAATGTTCCTCAGGTGGAGGAATAACCATGCATTGCTAGAGATCATCCCAGGAGGGAGATCAGGAGACCAGCGCGATATACTGAAGAAGATAATGCTATGATTGCTTATGCGCTGAGTGTTGCAGAGGAGACTTCTGAAGGTGCTGAACCTTCTACCTATCAGGAGGCCATCTCTTGTCCGAATGCCTCAAACTGGATAGGAGCTATACAAGAGGAGATGGAGAGTCTACAGAAAAATCATACATGGGAGCTATGTGAGTTGCCTAAAGGGCGACGAGCTCTTACTGCGAAATGGGTGTACAAGAGAAAGGAAGGTATCCCTGGTGTAGAAAGTGCAAAGTGGAAGGCCAGATTAGTGGTAAGGGGTTGCAACCAGAAAGAAGGAATCGACTACAACGAAGTATTCTCGCCAGTCGTGAGACATACGTCGATCCGCACCTTGCTTGCCTTTGTTGCTCTATTTAATTTGGAGTTGGAGATACTTGATGTCAAGACAACTTTCCTCCATGGCGAGTTGGAGGAGGAAATATATATGAGGCAGCCAAAGGGTTTCATCGTTCTTGGTAAGCAGGAACAGGTATGCAGATTAAGGAAGTCCTTGTATGGACTTAAACAGGCACCTAGGCAGTTGTATAAAAGGTTTGATACCTTTATGGTAGGGCAAGGGTACACAAGAAGTCACTATGATAATTGTGTGTACTACAGGCAATTTGAAGAAAGGTCTTTCATTTATTTATTATTATATGTAGATGACATGTTGATTGCCTCCAGGGACATGTCACTAATAAAGATGCTGAAATCTCAACTCAACCAGGAGTTTGAGATGAAAGACCTCGGAGCAGCGAAGAAGATTTTGGGTATGGAGATCCAAAGGGATAGAAAGGCAGGGAAGTTGTTCCTGTCTCAGAAGAAATATCTGGAGAAGGTGTTGGACAGATTCAACATGAGAAACTGTAAAGCAGTTTCAACTCCGTTAGCTGCACACTTCAAGTTGTCTGGTGAGAACTGTCCTAAATCTGATTTGGAGGTAAGGAGGATGTCTAATATTCCCTATGCTAGTGCAGCTGGTAGTTTGATGTATGCTACGGTGTGTACTAGACCTGACCTGTCCCATGCAGTTAGTGTGGTGAGTAGATATATGCAGAATCTAGGGAAGGAGCATAGGGAAGGCGTGAAGTGGATCCTTCGCTATGTGAAGGGTATTTTAGAGAAGGGCATCCTGTACGATAGAGCCAGTGCTGCAACGTCTGATGTTGCAGGTTATGTTGATGTTGATTATGGTTGAGATCTGGATAGGAGACGCTCAATTTCAGGGTATGTGTTCGTCATGTGTGGAGGAGCAATATCTTGGAAAGCTTCACTTCAGTCTATAGCATCCCTTTCAACAACTGAGGCTGGAATATATTGTTGCGACGGAAGGAGTGAAGGAGGCCATCTGGTTGAGGGGATTGGTCATGGAGCTTGGAGTAACACAGGGCGAGACCGTGATTTATTCAGACAGTCAGAGTACTATACATCTGACAAAGAATGACACTTATCATTCGAAGACCAAGCATATAAGCGTCAGGTATCACTTCATCAGAGATACAGTTGCTGCGGGAGAGATTGTGGTGAAGAAGGTGCATACTTCTGATAATCCTGCAAACATGTTAACCAACCCTCTATCTATAGCTACGTTCGAACATTGTTTGGACTTAGTTGGTGTTTTGAGTATGTGAGAGCCCTGCGGGGCCACGCCCTGCAGAGGGGCGTGTTGATGGCGACAGTCAAGATGTTTATCTGGACTGATGATTCGTTGATTTTAGTCCAAGGTGGAGTTTGTTAGGAAAGTGTCCTAAAATCACCAAATCTCTTGATATTGGGACATCAATTATTTTTACATTGAAGAAGATCTGCCGCTTTTTTTGCACAAAATGAGAATTTTTTAGTGTGTCTATATATATATATATATATAGAGAGAGAGAGAGGGGGAGAGAGAGAGAGAGAGAGAGAGAGAGAGAGAGAGAGAGAGGGGGGGGAAGGTGATAAAATGATTATGGTTATATTCGGCAATAATATTTAGCTAATGTTTAGCTAGCATTTTGACCAAGTCAAAACTCTAATTGTATAAATATTAACGTTTAGCTAATGCTTAGCTAGTGTTCGGTAATTAAGTTGATATTTTGAGGAGCATTTAACGTTTTAAGGACCGTTTTATGAAACACTAATAAGGTTAACGTTTAGCGTTTGGAGTAGCGTTTCATATTTTTCGGTCAAAAAATACCCTTTGAAAACTTTATCTTTGGAAATTATTAATCTCCTTTTATGTCAATTCACATTAATCTGTTAATTCAACCCCTAAATTTACCGAACACAATTCTCATTTGAATAGTCATCCGTTATCCGCTACTTAAACTGTTATCCGCTGCTTAAACCACTATCTGCTACGTAAACGTCTATCCGCTATCTAAAACACTAATATTGCCGGACAAGGCCTAACTCAATTATGATGAGCATGTGAATATTAAAAATATTGATCATTGGATTTTAAATCAAGAGTTTAAATTAAAAAGAGTGTTTAGCTTCTTTCTTTTTTTAATTACCACTCCATGAAATGGGACATGATGGGGAAAACATTTAATGCCACATGAGGAATTATAATGTCAATGTACTGGAATTGCAGGCACCGGGAAAAATGAAAATATTTGATGTCTCTACAAGAAATATTTGAAATCCTTGATGAAATTTTTTTCATGTCACCAATGGAAAAAATTGATCTCCCTATGATTACTTAATGTCTCTACTAAATATACATGATATCCCGAATAATAATATTTGATGTTCCCAATAAAAAATACTTAAACTTTCTTGTAATATTTGATGTCACAGATGAAAATATTTGATGTCTCGATAAGAATTATTTGACGCCCACAGTGAAAATATTGGATGTATCCACAAAAATATTTGAGGTCTCTAATGAAAATACGTGGTCTCCCATATAATATAAATGATTGTCTCCTACATAAATACTGAATGTCCTAAATAAAATAGTTGATGTTCCCTCAAGAATTATTTGGTGTCCCTAATAAAAATACTTGATGTCCCCAAGAAAAAATTTGATATCCTCACTGGGGAATCAAGTATTTCTCATGGAGACATCAAACATTTTTATGGAGAACATAAAAATTACAAAGAACATAAAGTATTTTCATTGTGAAACATCAAATACTTTCATAAGGTATTTTCATTGAGGACGTTGTAATTTAATAACCCTTTTTTCATATAATCATAAGTCTTAGCAATTCCCCATGTGCATTAAATGCATTTACCCCTTCCCCATGTACTATATCAGGTAAGTGGTAATAAAAAAATTCAACATTATTTTTCATGTAACCCTTTTATTTAAGATTCAATGACCAATATTTTCAATACTCACATGCTCATTTTAATTCATAACTCAATCAAAAAAACAGGGTCTTAATTAGGGTGTTTAGCTTTTTTGGGTTAATGGACGCTAATTAATACACTATATTTTTGGAGTGTTGGACAATAATATACTTGAAACGATTGCGACGGTAGCTAACTCAGTGGCGGTCATGCGTGGTATATTGGATTCTAATAATCCCTACTTTCATCAATTGGACAATGGTGGACCGTACTTTCACTTTGTATTGTGGTGGTCCAAAAAAATAAAATTGGATTGTAGTGGTACCAAATCCACCTCCACATTCTTCTTATTTTTTTCATTCCTACACTATATTGTTTTTGCTTTTCGTTCCTGCCCTTAGAAAGTTAATGAATTGTAATTTCTAAAACATTTTTTAAATTATTTTTTTGAGACTCTGAATAATTATTATGATTTTTTAAAAATAATAAAAGTGAAAAAATCGTAAAAAAATAGTAAAAAAAATGAAAACAAATTGGGAGAAACGCTGTAAATTCATTAAAAACCATTGTAAAGTGTTATACTAAGTTTTGAATCAAATGCAACACAAAATCTATGATTACCTTGAAAATATCCCACTACAATCCAATTTTATTTTTTTTTGGACCACTAGAATACAAAGTGAAAGTACGGTCCACCATTGTCCAATTGGTGAAAGTAGGGATTATTAGAATCCAATTATCCTATATATATATATATATATATATATATAGGAACTTCTCATATGAGCATGATCCTTAATTTGGTGAGCATGTGAGAATGGTTGAATATCTAGTTGACATCAAGTGACATTTTTGTGGATGTCAAGTATAAAAGGATGACGTCAAGTATAAAAGGATGAAATCAAGTATTGTTTTCGTGGACGTTAAGTATGTAAAGAGAATATAAAGATTTTGCTTGCCAGACATCAAATTTGATGTCCAACTTTCGTACTTAATGTCCACAATAACAATACTTAATGTTCACCTTATATAATTGATATCCACAGAATTAATACTTGATGTTCGCCAGAAATGCAACCATGCTCACATTCTTACAAAAGGCCAATGCTTGTATGATCTGTTCTCTATATATATATTTCAAAAAAATCTGTGAAGTGAAAGACGGATTCAAATGGGTGTGTGATCCCGGAGTTAGATGGTACTGGGGTGGGGCGGGAGATGGAAACTACAAGGTATCGAAGGGTTACCGGTGGCTAAAAATCATGGGCACACTCCAAAGTGGATCCAAATACCATGGAACAAACTGATTCTCCCCTAACATGCTTTCATTAGTTGGGTCCTCCTCCTTGGGAAACTCCCAGTTAAAGCCAGAACTTCTAGATGGGATGGTAAAGATGCACGGTGTACTCTCTGTGGCCGGGAAAAAGAAACTATTGATCACTTGTTCGCAAGGTGTGGATACACGATAGAGGTCCATGAGAAGACTAGAGAATGGCCTCATTGCAGCGAATACGAGAATAATTTGCACACTTTGGATGAACTTGTGGAGAAGCTTGTCCATTGTGACGGGCCAGTCTGGGTGCGCCACTTCAAACTTGATGTTTTTGGGGCGATAAGCTATCATATCTGGAGTCAACGAAACATGAGACTACATGGGGAAAGACATGACCCCCTGAGGAAAGTTTGCCAAAGCATTGTTGAGAGTATCCGAACCCGGTGTCTTATCATGGCAAAACATCGTTGTCGATATGGAAAACTTGTTGATATTGTCTTAGCAATGTAACCTGGGCTCGGGCCATCTCTCGCCCATTTGTACTCACATTTCCTACATAGTGTGGATATATCCTGGTTTTTCGTGCAATATATATATATATATGTGTGTGTGTGTGTGTGTGTGTGTGTGTGTGTGTGTGTGTGCGCGCATTAGCTTTATGTGAGCATGTGAGGATTACAGATATTTGCCCTTGGATCTTAAATCAACCCACTACGTAAGGACGTCAACGAGTTAGTCACCGCTAGATTTATTTCAAGTGCATTATTGTCCAAAACTCTCAAAGTACATTGTATTAATGTTCAATAAGTTTTTTCCCCAATATATGCACAACCTCACGTGAGACTTGCCAATTAAAAAAAATAAACCTAATTCTAAACGTTGTTGCCGAACAGGCCCTAAATGTTTTTCCCCTTCCCCATGTCCCATCTCATGGAGTGGTAATTAAAAAAAGAAAGAAGATAAACACTCTTTTTAATTTAAACCCTTGATTTAAAATCCAATGGTCAATATTTTTAATATTCACAAGCTCATCATAATTCAGTTAGGCCTTGTTCGACAAAATTAGTGTTTTAGATAGCGGATAGACGTTTATGTAGCGGATAGTGGTTTAAGCAGCGGATAACGGTTTAAGTAGCGGATAACGGATGACTATTGAAATGAGAATTGTGTTCGGTAAATTTAGCAGTTGAATTAACAGATTAATGTGAATTGACATGAAAGGATATTAATAATTTCCAAAGATAAAGTTTTCGAAGGGTAATTTTTTAACCAAAAAAAATATGAAAGGCTTCTCCAAACGCTAAACGTTAACCTTCTTAGCGATTCATAAAACGCTCCTTAAAACGTTAAACGCTCCTCAAAATATGAGCTTACCGAGCACTAATATTTGTATAATTAGAGTTTTGACTTGGTCAAAATACTAGCTAAACGTTACCCAAATATTACTGCCGAACATAGCCTTAATCATTTGATCGATCACCTTTCTCTCTCTATATATATAAGTTTTGATTCGCACGCATTGCGTGCATCGATTTTTAATTTTTTTTTTGTGTTATATGTACACAAATACATAAAAAATTAATATAACAATCCATGCACCATGCACGCAATAAGTGCGGATTTTCTTAAAAATAATAATCGTCAATAATTATTCGACTTTGGCTCATTATGGTTGTTGGCGAGTTAGTGTAGTTAAAGTTATCTTCTTTTCAGTTGTGTCTCAAAATAAGTTAAATAAGTTCAAGATAAATTTGCAAAACAACTCTTTCAAATGAATTCAAATAAGATCAAACAACTAAGTTCAAGTTAGTTAAGTATACTAAATTCAAAATAAGTCTAGATAAGTTCAATTTGTAATGAACACAGTCAAAATAGGTTGGAACGAACATGTTCAAGATAAAAATATATTGGGATGGAAGCAATATTATTATTCATTATTGTTCGTTTACTCTCAGTATCAATAATTATGCATTATAGATATGCTTCCTCATCATAGTTTTCGTTTTTTTGTTTTTTCACTTTTATATGATTTTAATTTCTATGGGACAAATATTATCGAATACCTTAATGAATCATTACGTTTTTATTTGTGACATTGGATTTATTGATTGTTAAAATAATGCAATTATGCAACTTAGAATTAAAATATGATAAAGCAAACATTTCTTAGTTAATTAAGAATCTTGCCTTATAAGACAACGTAATACATAAGAAATTTTCCCAAAACTAAAATCAAGGTATAAAAATATCATTAGTGATACTCTAACTCTGCTATGTAACGATAATCTTTAAATAAAAAGATATAAATTGTATGATGTACTTACTTTTAAATAATTTTGATTTAAAGTATATTTGAATATTGAATAAAATTATGACATCTCCGTCTTTTTCTCAATCTCTCTATGACACACACATATATGCATGATTTAAGTTAACACCAATCATTATATTAGGTAGATTTTGATTTTTCTCATTTTCGTAAATGATAGAAAAATTTATATATGCATGATTTAATTTATTTAACATCAACCTTAGATAGATTTTATGATTTTTCTTATTTTCATAAAATAACAGAAAATTTTATATATGTATGATTTAACTTAACCTTAAGTTAATATATTAGATAGATTTTATAATTTTGATTATCAGGAAAATAATTAGTTAATGAATGAGAATGAGAATAAACATGAAAAATGGAGGACAGATGTGAGGGAGGTTAATTGGGAAATAAGATTATTGACTAATTTCCTTGTTTATAATTAATTTATAAAGAAAGATGAATAGACAAATAAAAAATCATACAACAATTAGTGTGTTGATTTATGACATAAAAATATTATGTTGATACTCTAGGTATAATACAGAGGAAATCAGGTATATGTAGATACTCTATGTATAATGTAATAATGATTTTTAAATCAAATTGGATGTTTTTTCTAAAGAAATAGAAATGATTAAAGTTAATATTATACTTTGCATAAAACATAAAAATAATAATAATGTAAGATAACAACATAGGAACTTAAAAGAAATTAAAAAAATAATAATATAATGTAAATTAGGGAAAATAGAAACCAAAAAAAAATGAAGTAAATGACGCTTCCAATGTGAAAGAGCGACATAGAGAATATATATAAAAAATACTAACTAAAAATATGGTGGTCTAGTGGTATAGAAATTGAAGGGTTTTTCCTTGCATTAGAGGTTCAAATCTTGGTGGTAACAATTTGATTGATAATCATTTTAGTGCAAATTAAAAGTATTGTAATTACCATTCTATCCTTATAATTTTCAAGTTATGATTTGCACGCATTGCATGCATTTGTTGTTAAATTTATTTTGCGTGTATGGGTTTCATAAACAACATCCTTAACAACCCCGGGCTAAGATGAATATTGGCTAACTCTCCAATTAACATTATCTTTCTTGCAATTTTTTTTTTTAAAAATTACATTTTTAAAAAAATGAAGCAATTTTGCGAATAAGGGAAGGCCGCCTACATCTGGATCCCTTCAAACCCTGCGTCATCGGGACTATATTGAGGACCGTTGTTGTTATTGTTGTTGTTGTTGTTGTTGCTGTTGTAAAAAAAAGACAAAAATTAATCCTTTGATGAAAATTGAATGTTTTATGTAAAAAAAAAAAAAGGTTGGCACTTGACACTGTTGATTTTGCTTAGAAATAAAAATCCTCAATAATATTCGACTTTTGGCTCATGATGGATGTTAGCAAGTCAATGCAGTTAAGATTATCTTCTTTTCAATTGTTTCTCAAAATAAATTAAATAAGTTCAAGATAAATTTGTAAAACAACTCTTTCAAATGAATTCAAATAAGATCAAACAACTAAGTGCATGTTAGTTCAGTATAATAAGTTTAATATAAGTTTAGATAAGTTCAACTATAAGCTCAGTCAAAATAAGTAGTAATGAACATGTTCAAAACAAAAACACAGTAAGGCGGAAGCAATATTATTCATTATTGTTTGTTTACTCTCAGTATGAACAATTATGCGTTATAGATATGATCTTCCTCATGATATTTTTTTTTACTTTTATATGATTTTAATTCTTATGGGACAAATATTATCGAATACCTTAATGAATCATTACGTTTCTATTATTTATTTGTGTCATTGGATTTATTGATTGTTAAAAGAATACAATTATGCAACTTAGAATAAAAATATGATAAAGCAAATATTTCTTAGTTAATCAAAAATCTTGCCTTATAATGCAACGCAATACATAAGAAATTTTCTCAAAACTAAATAAAAGAACAAAAAGATTATCGGTGATACTCTAACTCTGATATGTAACGATAATAATAAAAATATATAAATTATATTATGTACATACTTTTTAAATAATTTTGACTTCAAATTTTTGTATACTAAATAAATTTATGACATCTTTGTCTTTCTCTCTGTCTCTCACATACATGCATGATTTAACTTAAGAACAATCAACATATTAGGTAGATTTTATGATTTTTTTTTCATTTTTCGTAAATGATAGAAAAACTTATATATGTATAATTTAATTTATTTAACACCTATCAACATATTAGGTAGATTTTATGATTTTTCTTATTTTCATAAAATAATATGAAGTAGACAACGACGACTCCATTATGAAAGATGGAAATAGAGAATATATATGAAAAAAGTAATAATTGAAAATATGGTGGTTTAGTGGCATAGAAATTGGAGGATTTTCCTTTGAATTAGAGGTTCAAATCTTGGTGGTAACAATTTCTTTAATAACTATTGTGGTGCGAATAAAAAATATTGTAATTACTATTCTATCCTTAAGATTTATCAATGGCGAGGGGTAAAATGGGCAAAGTGAAATTTACATACCATAAGCCCCTTTGGCTTTATATATTACATAGATTATTATTATTATTATTATTATTATTATTATTATTATTATTATTATTATTATCATCATTATTCTTTCTCCATCCAAAAAAATTGCCTCATTTTATTTTGACGGTATTTGATACAACACTTTGATTAATAATTTTTCAGGTTTTAGATTACTAAGATTTGTAAAATTATGTTGAAGTAAAAGCATTATTCATTACAAATCTAACAATTCTAGTTTTACCTAATAGTTCAATATATAATTTGATAAATTAACAGTTAAAATTTAAAATTTTCTACCTCATTAATCAAACTGCATGGACAATTTTTTGTGGCGAAAAGAGTAATTAATAATAAAAATAATAATAATGATGATTATGATGATAGAATAATAATTACGACAATTACGACAGTAAAATAACGACGACGACGACGACGACAACAATAATAATAATAATAATAATAATAATAATAATAATAATAATAATAATAATAATAATAATAATAATAATAACAACAACAATAAGAGATATGTCCCTTTTAGTCATTTCATATTCATCAGCTACTCTAACATCTGATTTTACCGAACACATTCTTTACAAATAGTTATTTTAACAGCTATCAGCTATCCGCTAATATAAATAAGTTATCTGCTACCTTAACAGCTATCCGCTACTCAATCCGCTATTTTTGCCGAACAGGGACTTAATGCCACATGAGGAATTATAATGGCAATGTACTGGAATTACAGGCACAGGAAAAATGAAAATATTTGATGTCTCTACAAGAAATTTTTTCACATTCTCTCTCCTTACCTACCCCACTTACCATAGTTCTCACCATAGTTCACCACAACTCACCACGATTCACCACACCTTTTCAAATTCCACCGCCTCGCACTATTACCACACCGCAACCAGTCATATATATAAAAGAATGGGGTCTAACCTAATATAAACCTAACTTGACAAGTTAAGGCTCTGCTCTTTTGTCAAGTTAGGTTTAGTCATATATATAAAAGAATGGAGCCTAACCTAATATAATCCTAACTTGACAAAAGAGCAGGGCCTTAACTTATGATTCACATGATTATTACTACCTTCGTCCCTAAATAAGTGTCAATTTGACTAAGATTTAACCGTTGATTATTTATAAATTACAATAAGTTAAAATAGGAATTTACCACCATTAGAAAAATATTGTATTAAAAATTACAGTGATTTTAATTTTGGCCTTGTTCTTTCGTCAGCTTAGATTCAAGTTAGGTTAGACCATGTTCTTTAGTTATGCTATTTTCAGGTTTGATTGGATAAGTTAGGATAAGTTGGGATAAGTTATGATAATTTTTTTGGGGAATTGTCTTTTTAGGGTGAATGTTCTTTAGGGAAATTTTGTTAGGTTTGGATAAGTTGGGATAAGTTGGGAGACTTATATCAAACTTAACCAAAGAACAGGGCCTTAGTTAAGTTAAGATAACTTAAGATAGGATAAGATAGGAAAAATAGAAAATGATAGGATAGGCTTGAGTTAAATTAGTTGTTGGGTGAAAATATTTAATTAATATTTAAAATTTTAATATTTCAGGGAAAATAAAGAAAAAGTGGTGTTGGAAAAGGTGGATTGATTTGAAATTAAAATAACATTATTTAAAATTCTTTTGATTTAAAAACTTGCTTTTGATTTGGGTAGTTTTTAGGGAGTTGGATTAGATTAATTTAGGTAACGATAAATTAAGTTAGGTTATTTAGATTTAACCCAAGTAAAGAACATGGCCAATTAAGCTTGTTCTTTTGTCATGTTAGGTTCGTTAAGTTAGGATAAGTTAGAAACTTAGGATAAGATAAGATAGGAAATAATATGATATTTTATTAATAAAATTTGAATATTTTGGGGAAAATAAATTAAAAAGTTGTAGGTCGATTTATATATATGAAGGTGATCAAATGATTAAGGCTATGTTCGGCAGTAATATTTGGGTAACGTTTAGCAAGCGTTTTGACCAAGTCGAAACTTTAATTGTACAAATATTAGTGTTCGGTGAGCTGACATTTTGAGGAACGTTTAATGTTTTAAGGAAAGTTTTATGAAACACTAATAAGGTTAACGTTTAGCGTTTGTAGTAGCATTTCATATTTTTCGGTCAAAAAATATCCTTCGATAACTTTACCTTTGGAAATTATTAATATCCTTTTATGTCAATTCACATTAATTTGTTAATTCAACCGCTAAATTTACCGAACACAATTCTCATTTGAATAGTCATCCTCTATCTGCTACTTAAACCGTTATCCGCTACTTAAACCACTATCCGCTACATAAATGTCTATCCGCTATCTAAAATACTAATTTTGCCGAACAAGGCATAACTGAATTATGATGAGCATGTGAATATTAAAAATATTGACCATTGGATTTGAAATCAAGAGTTTAAATTAAAAAGAGTGTTCAGCTTTTTTCTTTTCTTAATTACCACTCCATGAGATGGGACATGGGGATGGGGAAAAACATTTAATGCCACATGAAAAATTATAAAGTTAATGTAGTGGAATTGCAGGCACAGGAAAAATGAAAATATTTGATGTCTCTACAAGAAATACTTGAAATCATTGATGAAATTTTTTCCATGTCCCCAATGGAAAAAATTGATCTCCCTATGAATACTTAATGTCTCTACTAAAAGTACGTGATATCCCGAATAGTAGTATTTGATGTTCCCAATAAAAATACTTAAACTTTCTTGTAATATTTGATGTCACAGATGAAAAATACTTGATGTCTCGATAAGAATTACTTGACGTCCACGGTGGAAATATTGGATGTTTCCACAAAAATACTTGATGTACGTCTCAAATGAAAATACGTGATCTCCCTTTTAATATAAGTGATTGTCTCCTACATAAATACTAAATGTTCTAAATAAAATAGTTGATGTTCCCTCGAGAATTATTTGATGTCTCTAATAAAAAAATACTTGATGTCCCCATAAAAAACATTTGATGTCCCCACTGGGGAATCAAGTGTTTTCTATGGAGACATCAAACATTTTTATGGAGGACAAACAATTACAAATAACATCAAGTATTTTCATTGGGAAACATCAAATACTTTCATTAGGGACATCACGTCTTTCCAATGGGGACATTGTAATTCAATAAACCTTTTTTTTTAACAATGCAAATCGTGATTGATCAATTGTAGATCTAAAACATAGATATGAAATTCAACTTCCAAATAACAAATACTAATCTTACTGACGTTCGGCTCCGATATTTTCGATGACTCTGCATCTTTACAACCGATGGAGAACCTCACAACCCGTGCTATAACAATTTGAAAACCGATCTTCATCCAACGTATTAGACCACACCAACAGAACAAAATTTTTAGAAAGAGACTAAAACCCTAAATAAGGGTACAAAAAAAATCTTACAAAAGAAGATACTAAAAAACTCTTACAAAAGAAGATACTAACTTTGTTTGCGTAAACGTAAAACCAAACTAATAATTGGAGTAGAAATCAATTAAATTGGGGCTTATCATCAACAAAAGAATCGATGACAGCCCCTCCAAGAAAATTGAGGATAGAGTTTTCTAGAGAGAAAAAGAAAAGAGAAGGCTAAGGTTTTGGGACATAATAACCCTTTTTTTTATATAATAATAAGTCTTAACAATTCCCCATGTGCAATAAATGCTTGTTCCCCTTCCCCATGTACTATATCAGGTAAGCGGTAATAAAAAAATTCAACATTATTTTTAATTAACCCTTTTATTAAAGATCCAATGACCAATATTTTCAATACTCACATGCTCATTTTAATTCAATAACTCATCCAAAAATAGGGTCTTAATTAGGGTGTTTAGCTTTTTTGGGTTATCGGACGCTAATTAATACACTATATTTTTGGAGTGTTGGACAATAATATACTTTAAACAATGGTTGTGGTTTGCTGTTCTTACCTTCCTACCTAAACTTTGTTCCAACCGGATCCGTTTCCTATATATATATATATATATATATATATATATATATATATATATAAGGGAATTGGATTCTAATAATGCCTACTTTTGCAAATTCGATGGCAATAATCCCTACTTTAAATTTGTATTCTGGTGGTCCAAAAAAAATAAAATTGTATTGTAGTGGGACATAATCGAGAGTATACCCTAAATATCATAGATTTTGTGTTACTTTTGATTGAGAAGTTTGTATAACACTTTACAACAATTTTTAATGAATTTACCGCACTTCTCCCAATTTGTTTCAATTTTTTTCAATTTTTTCAATTTTTACGATTTTTTCAATTTATTCTTATTAAAAAATCATAATAATTGCTCGGAATCTCAAATAAATTATTTTAAAAATGTTTTAGCAACTACACTTCATTACCTATCTGGGGGCGAACGAAAAAAAAAACAATATGGGGTAGGCATGAAAAAAATAAAAAGAATGTGGTGATGGATTTGGTGCCACTACAATACAATTTTTTTTTTACCACCAGAATACAAATTGAAAGTAGGGATTATTGTCATCCAATTTGCAAAAGTAGGAATTATTAGAATCCAATTCCCCTAAATATATATAAATATATATATATTTATATATATATATATATATATATATATATATATATATATATATATAGGGATATTGGATTCTAATAATCCCTACTATCACAAATTGTATGGCAATAATCCCTACTATCATTTTGGATTCTGGTGGTCAAAAAAAAAAATTGTATTGTAGTGGGACAAAATCGAGTGTATACGCTAAATATCATAGATTTTGTTTTGCATTTGATTCAAAACTTTGTATAACACTTTACCACGATTTTTAATGAATTTATAGCATTTCTCCCAATTTTTTTCAATTTTTTTCAATTTTTTATGATTTTTTCAATTTTATTCCTTTTAAAAAATCATAATAATTGCTCGGAATCTCAAAAAAATAATTTTAAAAATGTTTTAGTAACTACACTTCGTTACCTATCTAGGGGTAGGAACCAAAAAATCCAAAACAATATGGGGTAGGCATGGAAAAAATAAAAAGAATGTGGTGATGGATTTGGTATCACTACAATACAATTTTTTTTTTTGGACCACCAGAATCCAAAATGATAGTAGAGATTATTGCCATACAATTTGTGATAGTAGGGATTATTAGAATCCAATATCCCTATATATATATATATATATATATATATATATATATATATATATATATATATATATATATATATATATATAGGGAAATTGGATTCTAATAATCGTTACTTTTATGAATTGTATAACAATAATCCCTACTTTCATTATTTCTGATGGTAAAAAAAAAATTGTATTATGGTGGGACGCCGCCGAATCAAATGTTAGTGACTCAGTGGTTTGCTGACGTGTACCGGCGAGAGTGTGTTTGACCAAGAATTCAGACCACCAGAATATAATCAACAATGAAACGGGACCACCAAAATACAATAAATATGTCAATAAGACTACTAGAATACAATAACAATTTAAATGGAACCACTAGAATACAACTAAAATAATAATTTCTTAGTTAAACACACTCTCGCCAGTACACATCAGCAAACCACCGAGTCACCACCACTTGACTCGGTGACGTCTCACCAAAATTCAATTTCAATTTTTTTTGGACCACCAGAATACAAAATGAAAGTAAGAATTATTGTTATACAATTCGTAAAAGTAGGGATTATTAGAATCCAATTTCCCTATATATATATATATATATATATATATATATATATATATATATATAGGGAAATTGGATTCTAATTTTCCCTACTTTTCCGAATTGGACAATAATAATGCCTACTTTCACTTTGTATTCTGGTGGTAAAAAAAAATAAATTGGATTTGAGTAGGACGCCGCCGAGTTGAGTGGTGGTGACTCGGTGGTTTTTTTGACATGACACCTTGACCATGTGTTTGACTTTAATGTGCCATGTCAGAAAACCACCGAGTTACCACCACTCAACTCGGCGGCGTCCCACTCAAATCCAATGTTAATTTTTTTAGACCACCAGAATACAAAGTGAAAGTAGAGATTATTATTGTCCAATTGGCAAAAATCGGGATTATTAGAATCCAATTTCCCTAAATATACATATATATATATATATTCTCAATTATAAAATTTACATTTAAAGTTAAATATTTTAATTCTAAATTTTAGCCTAATAAACAAATATATGTTGAAAAATATTTAAATTTTAAATTTCTGTAAATAAATTGGAATTAGAAAAAATTATATTATATAATTCTGTATTAAATAAAAAAATGAACAGTTAAGATTAAACTTGTCACAGGTAAGGATAAGCTTTATTTTTTATGTGGTTCTTTTCTAGGTTGACATCTGGTCCATAATTGGGATAGTTGGGGAAATAAATCATCTCTTCAACTTAGATTGCAATGGACCAAAAGTAATGTCTTGTCATACCTCCTCTGCTTTTTTTTTTGCAGGGAATAGGAAACGTAATGAATGATCTCCAAATTTTAGGTTAATTAGAACTAATATCTCTAAAATTGGAAAATTTAAGAGTAAGACTGCTACATTCAACCATTCTATATCCCATTTGAAAGGAATTTTAAAATATTAATTTTAATTTTTTTTTCCGATAATTTAGAACCATTATAACTGCATCTATTCTATTAATGAATCAATTGTATTTTGATTCAATAAAACATTTCAAAACTGAAGTGGACATAGTTTAAACGACAAATAATTTGGATTCGTAAGACTATTAAAAAATGGTTAGTTGATTATAACATGCAAGTTATTTTTTGTCTAAAAAAAATAAAAAGACTAGACACGTTAAGTCTTGGTCATATTTAATTATATTCCTTATATTCCTTCTGTTCCTCTATCAATATACATCAGCATGTTGATGACCAGAAGTCACATGATGGATCTGAATATTACCTGTCGTTGTTTATATATATATATACATATATATATATATATATATATATATATAGGAGAAATGGATTATAATAATCCCAACTTTACAAATTGAATAGCGATAATCTATACTTACACTTTGTATTCTGGTGGTCAAAAAAAAAAAATTGTATTGTAGTGGTACAAAATCCACCTCCACATTCTTTTTATCATTGTCATGCCTACCCCATATTGTTTTTGTTTTTTTCGTTTCTGCCACAAGAAAGATAATGAAATGTAGTTGATAAAACATTTTTTAAATTATTTTTTTGAGAGTCTGAGTAATTATTATGATTTTTAATTAGGATATTTTTAATTATTATGATTTTTTGAGAGTCCGAGTAATTATTATGATTTTTAATTATTTTTAATTAGGATTAAAAATGATAATAAATACTCGAAAAATAATTTTTAATTAGGATTAAAAATGATAATAAATACTCGAGTAACATTTTTTTAATTTTATATGGAGCAGTGTCTTGCCCCAAGACACATATTATCACTCATATTCGAAAAATTGACAAAAAATAATACAATTGACTAATATAATTAATTTTAATGAAAATTTTACTATAAAATTAGATTTTTATTCATAATTTTTTATTTAAAAAAGGCACATAAAATATATCAAATGAATAAAATTCATTTGATTAGAGTAATTAAACTTTTTAATCATTCTTCTAAGGCTCTGTTCTTTTCTGCGGTTCCACACCGCACTTATCATATTTTTTCGCACTTACCACAATCTTTCCATGTCATACCATACCATTCCACATTTTACCACAACAATCATAACCTTCCCTATATTCACTTTTCTCGCTATTTTTCACATTATCTCTCCTCACCTATCACATCAATCATTCTTACCACAAGTTTTATTGTATCTTGCCATACCATACAAAATTTTCCACAACATTGTCATACCATACCATTTACCACACCCAGTTTGACGCAGAATAGAACAGGGCCTAAGAAAAACTAGTATTAAAAATCAAAGAATTACTTGGAGGTGCCCCAATATTTGGGGAAACTATTTTTCCGTACCCCAACTTTTCAAAACTCATTTTGAAGTACCTTTAATTTTTGGGTTAGTAATTATTAGATACTTTTCCAGCTATCAATTTTATTAAGTGACCGAAATATCCTTATTCTTCTTCTTCAAGGGTATTTCTTAAAAAATGGAAGAACAAAGGTATTTCGGTCACTTAACCAAATTGATGACCGAAAAAGCACCTAATAATTACTAACAAAAAAATTAAGGGTACTCAAAAATGAGTTTTGAAAAGTTTGGGTATCTGAAAAATATTTCATTGAAAGTTAGGGTAACTCCCACTAATTTTTGTAATTAAAAAAGTATAGCATATAAGGGGCGTGGAAGTAGGGAACTAGCAAAGGCAAACACGCAAAACACAATAAGACAGTCTGGTTTGAAGTTAGAATTGAAGGGAAGAAATCATGGGCGCTGAGAAAGGTGGTAAATCTCGAGAGCTGAATGAAGAGCAGGTTCGAACTCTGGCGAAGCTGATTTACCGGCAGGAGGTGAACCGGATAAAGACAGTCCCATTCAAGTCGGAGTACGACAGGGTTCACCATCTCCGCCAAAGCCGGGAAGCTTACAACCACATCATCACCCAACTGGATGAAGCTGCTAAGCTGGTGGAAGCCACTCAAAAGGGTCAACCAGGTGGCCTTGTGCTGGAGTTGGACCCTCCTCAGCCTCCTGTCAACGACAACGACAACGACAACGACAACGACACTGCCACAAAATTGGCACTTCAGTACCTGGACTGGGCAACCAAGGTGTCCGGGTTCGCACTGGTGGTCCTCAACAGCATCAACATGCGACTCTCTTACATGGTCAAAGTCAGGGAGCATGCCCAAGACCTCCTCGCTAGGATGGACAGCCTTAAGAGCCTGGAATTTGCCGAGGATCGATATAAGGCGGCATTCAAACTTATCGAGGAGATTGAAAAGTTCAGGAACGTTACCGCCATCGATCATATTCTCGAACAAGGTCGACCCTCGTCTTTCATCTTGGCTAGAAGCCTCAGCCTCTCACCAAAATCTGCCCAACAGATGATCCGTAGGTAAATATTAGCGAGTGATAATACGTGTCTTGGGCCAAGAAACTGTTTAAAATATCTTGTCTTGTCCCTTATAAAATTAATATCAATTATCATTTTTAATCCCAAATTTTTTGATATTTACTATTAATTATTCATTAAAAGAAGCTTGAAATGTGTTGGCTTTCCTAATAAATAAGATTAACACCCTAACGAATGAACCTCATCCATTAAGCATATTTTAGACGTCTTTTTATAAATTTTAAAAAATATAGATTAAACTGTGATTTTAAATGTGTTATTATATTTATAGAAGTTAATCATATAATTTTTTTTTTCACTTTAGTTTATAAATATATAGGTTTTATAAGATCGCAAGACACTTAAAATGTGTCTTGTCCAAGACATTTATCATTTTCGAATACTAATTATGAATATATATGATCTTGGCACGAGCTCCACACACTTCTTGCTTATTCTATCTTGATATGAAATCTATATATTTGCATGTATCATCACTCATACTAAATAACATCCACTTACCTGCACAACAAGCTATAGTATACTTGAGCTTTTTTTTCTTTTAATTTTTTTTTTCAAAACTCTTATATGTGGGTGTGATTTTCAAAAAATGTGTATGTACGTTTAGCTATATAAGTATATTCAGGTCTAGATAATAATTTCTCAAATATGAGAGGGTAAAATAGTTTGACTTCATACTCTCACCCCATTTTTTTTTATCTAATCTTTTAACTAAAATTTTCCATTTCATATTACTATTTTTATTTTATTCTTAACATTTATTAAATAAACCCAAATTTTAATTTTAACTAAAGATATTTAATTAATTTTTACTCTAACTACTTTATATTTTTTGTGATATTATTTTTTGACCAACATCTATAAAATTTTATAAAAATAAACGGAGGTAGTGAATACTACCATTGTCCATTCAATTTGTTTATTTAGTTATATAAATAATTATTTTTTTGATAGTATTATCTATTTATTTACTCCCCACTGGGTCTTACTTTGCAGGTCCCTCAAGAAGCTTGCGTGGGAAGAACCCGAAAGATTCGGTAAAAAAGTCTTTGATGAATTGTCTATTGATGAGAAAATGGTGGTACGTCATCTAATTAAGCAGCTAAACTTTTAAATTGATTTTTTATCTTGCTAATGGTTGTTAGAGAATCCATAATAGTGACATTGAGCTTCCTATCAATTTGTCTCTTAATTTACATTGCTTTTCATTTGTGAGTTTAAGTTTGACTCATATGATTACAACAAAGGAATTATGAAGCCTATTAATAATTTAGTTATATACTTAATTAAATACTACGTATTAATCTATTTGAAATTAGTCAAAAATTAATACATTAAAATTTTTAAGAACTAAGCAAAGTAATTATAAATTAGTATAAAGTTTTAAGAAGTAAGCTAGCAAAGTAATCAAACATATTTTACAAATAAGATATCAGATATTTGTGTAAGATATTTTTTTTGGAAAGCTAAAGGTGAAGCTCATACTACTGCATATTAATAAACTTATAAATATCATCTTCCGCCAAATCCTTTATGCAATCTGACACCATTCCAATCCATACCCTTCAACCTAGTTGGGTAGGGTTGAAATGAGCTAAAGCATGAGCAACGTTGTTCCCACTCCTCCTAATGTGGGAGAACGAAATAGAATCAAATTACAAAAGGTTAAAAATAACATCTAAGTAAAATAAACACAAATTATTGTCCAAAGTAAAAGAACGAAGCTTCCCGATGAGGGTTAAAGAGTCACCCTTTAACAACACATTCTTGTAACCATAGTTTCGAGCCTCCGTCAGTGCAAGCAAATAGGCTCTCACCTCCTCAATCAGCGGCTCAATAAATCCCAGCCCTTGCTCCATTCATGTTACTATGATTATCCCGTTGTGGTCCCGCATGACGTAGCCGCACCCATATCCATTTTCCCCCACTCGTCCCCTGTCAAAATTTACCTTGATTCCTCCCATAGGAGGTGGCTCCCAACATGCTGTCAATTTCGGTACCTCCCCTCTTCTCTCTACTTTCCGATACTACTAGATTAATGACAAGGCCCGATCTATCGCTCCTCTCTTGCCCCTCCTATCTACATTATGTATCAATTTATTCCTCATATTCTAGATTCTCCATAGCACCACTATGAACAGGCCCATGTTATTGATCGTCATCCAGAGCCGACGCCACCCTTGCTAGGTAGTCCACCAGCGAGACCTTTCCCCACACACCACAAGCTCTCTTGGAAGGAACTTTGGGCCCATATGCTCACTGCCAAGGGGCATTTAAAAAGGCTATGCATTTATAATTGAGGCATGCCCATATCCGCACATCCCACAAGGCTTGGATGCTGTCAGTATTTGGTCTGCAAGTTTGCCCTCCGTTGGAAAGACATTTACCGCTCCCCGCCACCCAAGCATACTGATTCTAAGCGAGATCCGAAGGCTCCACAACTGTCTCCGATGGTCATGCATTGACATGGACTTGTCCCTTTGCTTCAAGCTGCGGGCAAGGTGATACCCCGACTTAATTGAGTATATGTAATGTGGTTTTGTAACCCCGGGTTTTATATCGTTCTTCTTGAGGAGCTAGGGGCCTTGGCTAAGAAACTCGGTCTAAGGTCGGGTTAAGATTGCTAGGTAAGGTAATGGGTTGAAAAAGGCGATCACAAAGCAACAAAGACAAACTAAGGTCAGTGAAGTTGAAACAATGGGTTTCAGGGGCTTTTCGGGATGCAAACGGGAATAAGGAGATAGGTTTTGCAACAAGAGAGCAAGAAGGAAGAAAATCAAGTGGCAATTTCGTTAGAAAATACCCACCAGGCTTCCTCTTTCGAGGATAGACCGAATTAACTTCCCCAAAGTCCACCACGGACCTGGAGGGTCAAAGGAGCGGAATTCCGTTAGACAAGTGTTGGATGTGTTCAAGGACTTTCGGACCCAAATACATCCCACTTGAGGGAAGGATTGGAGTGGGAAAGGTGATTTCCCAACTAATTACTCACTAAAATCGCTAACCCATGCCTAATTACCCATTCACACTCTTAATTACCCCCTAACCCATTAGGGTTCTAGCCACTACCCATCACGACTATGCCAACAACATCAATAAAATCAACCCTAGGCATGATTTCTATCATCAAACAACAATCAAAAGACAAGCAACACAAATAAGAGATAATCAAAGCAATTAAAAGACAGTTAAAGCAATTAACAAAGTATAGTAGAGTTAAGGGAAGAAGAAACTTATCAAATGCTATAAAAGAGCAAGGAAGAACAAAGGAAAGGATGATCCAAAGAAATCTCTAAATTGTTGAATCCTCCAATCTTGAATTCAATCCAAAATACACCAAAACCCTAGACTAATCTCTCTCTAAAACTCCTAATTACAAGGCTGAAAGTAAAGTTCTAAAGTTAGTGTCCAATCCCCCAGATCAACCCCCGAAAACGCAGCCAAGGAGCTTAATTATACAAAGCATAAAGACTACCGAAAACGCAGCGCACAAGGCCGAGAAAATCGCGTAGAAACAGGGGACCGCAGGTGCGGTCTTAGCGAAGAGGGTGAGGCGATTTTGGGCGTTCGAGAGACATCAGGTACTGTCTTGGAGACCGCATGTGCGGTCTTCTTCTGGACCAGCAGGTAGCGGGTGCTACCTGAAGGGTAGCGGGCGCTACCTCCTCACATCTGACAAACCATGGCTGACTTTGAGCGCAGGTAGCGGGCGCTACATCCAGGGTAGCGGGTGCTACCTACAGTGTAGCGGGCGCTACCTGTAGGGTAGCGGGTGCAACGCTGGCGAATTCCACATGCGATTCTTTGCTTCGTAAGATACCGAGCGCTGTCCGGGATACCGGAGCTGCTGTCTCCGACTGTCCAGCCGAGGTAGCGGGTGTCACCAGTGGGGTAGCGGGCGCGACCCTCCTGTTTTCTTCCCCCCTTTTGCTTTCTTCTAACCAAGGCATGTAACGCCCGCTACACAGATCGTAGCGGGTGTTACCTCACTAATTTGCACCAAATGAAGGGAAAGTGGTCACGGGTCAACTCCGCTTCGGGTCTCGGCTTTGCTTAGGCTCAGTAATCGCTCGGGATTCCCTAAAAAACCTTATTTTAGCCCATATTTCTTGGTTTTGCTCCATAAGCGTGAAAACCTACAAAATAACTAAAACACAAGTAAAAACGAAGGAAAAGACTCGGGAACGAGTCAAAACAGCAAGTAAAAAGGCGTTATTTAGTCCCAAAATCGGGACTAAACACCCCCCCACACTTAAACTTTTGCTCATCTCGAGCAAAACAAAGCAAAAACAAATAAGAAAAACTAAACACCAACTCCTGTGTCGTGGGAGGAAACGAGTACATTTAGCATATGCACCAAGCCCTTTAAACCCCCTGACAGCCCAGGTGGACGAGGTGGTCTCGTGAGGGTTTGTAGCGGCTATACCCACAAAAGCCAAAGAAAAAGAAAAAAGGAGAGAGAAGAGGTGAAAAACCAAATCAAAACTTGAAAAAGAAAGAAAGAACTTGCTTGTTAAAAGAATCATGCAATCAACTACAAGAAATCAATGCTAATCAACAAAAAGGAGCGGGTACGAGCGTATCAAGGACACCTAGCCCAAAGCATTGCCAATCTTTTAGATTTTCGACTCCCAAACGCTTCCTACAAGACAAGGTCCTTTGTGCGCAAGTGCTTGTGTATCCTAGATGATCCCGATTGATCCGAAGCAAAAATCACCACCCAAGCTCATTTCAAAGCGAACAAGATTAGCAAAGAGTTGCCCTCCCCCGCATTGGGTCGCCATTGGCTTGGTGAGGGCCGCAAGTGATGCAAGGAAAGGCTCCTCACTTTATTAGCACTTAATTTTCTTTTGGTTTGGGTATTAGAATTTCCCAACATTTTCGATTTAGCTTAAAGGTCGGCGTTAGCTTTTCAGGAATTGAAACGGCCCAAAATGGGGTTTAAGGGGTGATAGCGTCGTACCGCTAATACCACTCCCATGTAGGTCAACTAACTTTATGCTAGTTAATGCCGGATTCGACCGACAGAACCAATTAATTCATTTAATAGACTTCATTTTTTTTCCAACAAGCTCGAGGGTGAAAAACTAAGGTCTCGCGGTTTCAAAAAGGAAGTGAAAAAAACAAGAACCTCATTTGGCAATCGACGTAGGGAATCTAATTAGATGAGTCATGGCAACACCCGGACTAGGACCTACAACGCTTCCACCGGCTTCTTTTAAGAAGATTAAACAACGACTTCAAGCCATTGACTATGCAATTATAAAAACAAGCCAAAAACCAACGCAAAACAGAAAACTCTAGGGGTTTTTCACAACTTTTCTCCCGTTTTCTTTTCTCTTTTCACAAAAATTTTCAAATTTTAGCCTAAAAAAATCAAAAAGAAAATAAAATGCTAGGTGATCTGCCCTTGAAACAAATATAACTCCCCCCCACACTTAAAAGGCCGCCACAATGTCCTCATTGTGAGAAGGGTGTCACAAGAAAGGGTAGAGAACCTATAAAAGAAAAAAAAAACAAAAACAACTAGCAGGCAAGTGGCGGTGCCCCGAGCCCACACAGCTCCAACAACAAGATATACCCAACAAGCACATACTAGGGGTTCGCCAACAAGCACATACTAGGGGTTCGCCACCAAAAGAAAATCAAGCATGCAAACGGATGATAGGATATTTAACTCAAAAAGAGAAGAGTGGAGAGATATTACCTCGAGTTCTTCAAAATAGATGATTACTCAATCCGCTGATCCATGATAGCCAAGCAAAGGGTTAGGATTTTCAAGTAAAAACAACCAAAGCTCGTAAGATCCGCATGCAAGATTAGAAACTTGAAAAAGAAACTAACTAAGAAAAACTAAAAAAAATAAACTCAAAAGAAAGAAATAAAAGTATGGGTTGCCTCCCATAAAAGTATGACAGCATATCCAATATGATCTCCGCATCACATGGTTCAAACCATGCTTAGATTATGTCTTTTTTCCACCAACCTTAGCTTTGTCGATTAACAACTTTACCCCAGCCTTATTCTGGTCAATCTTTGGCCCTGTGATTGGTTTAAACGAGTAGGGCACGCCGCATCATCCATTTGTCTCCCCACACCTTGGTTGTCTCTCCATTCACATTGATCTACCTCAATCCTTACGCCATTACATACAAGGCCTCCCAAATGATCCTTATGGTGTAGCTTGGTTTGACACCAAGCTAAGCCTATAAAACATTGTCGTGTGGGAAGTATCAGGCTCTTAAGATCTTGTACACCAGTAAAGAACCTCCATAGTTTCTTGGCCAAGAGCGCATCATTGAAAATCTCCATGTCTTGGAACCCAAGACCGCCCTTATCTTTTGCATCACACAACTTCTCCTTTCTCACCCCATAGATTTTCCTCTTCGATAGGTCGTGACTCCACCAAAATCTGGTAATAATAGCTTGGATGTCAATGCAAAGGGTTCTGGGTAGCTTGAAGAAACTCATGGTGTAGGTAGGCATTGCATGTGCTGCCGCTTTTATTAGCACTTACCGACCTGCCTAGGGGACCAGTTTGTCCATCCAGCTAGAGATCCTTTTTCCCACCCTATCCTTTGATGGTGACAAAAGCTTTCCTCTTGTTTCTCTGAAACATAAGCTGGTAGACCAATGTATTTGTCTTGTGCCAACACCTCCTTAATATCCAAAGTGTGTGCTATTTGTCGTATGTACTCCTCTAGTAGAGCCCTCGCAAAGACAATGCTTGATTTAGCAAGGTTTATTTTCTTCCCATAGGCTTGTTCGTATAGCTGCAAAATATTCAGTAAGGCTTGAGCCTCGTCAATAGAGGCTTTGTAAAAGAAAATAGAATCCTTAGCAAACAACAAATGGGACACATTAGGCACCTCCACATATACTAAATGTCCAGTATAAGGCTATTCTCCTCAGCTTTACTAAGCATGCTCACTAAACCTTCCGCAACAAATAAGCACAAATAAGGGGAAATTGGGTCACCTTAATGCAACCCCTGCGGAAGCCTAACCACCGTAGGAACCAATTTCCCAGGACAGAGAAAGATGTAGATTTGGCACAATTCATCACTACTTTAATCTAAGGTCTCGTGAACCCTAACCTAATCAGCATTCCCTCGAGGAACACCCACTCCACTCTATCATATGATTTCATCATGTCTACCTTGACCGCCATTGACCCCCATAAGGCATAAGTATTTGCAATCGAATGAAAATTTCATAAGTTACAAGTATTGTTAGTAATGAGTCTACATGGGGTGAAGGCGCTATGGGCAAGAGAGATATTCTGGTTCAGATGCAGCTTCAACTAGTGCGTAATCACCTTTGTTGGAAGCTTGTAGACGACATTACAAAGTCTTATTGGCTTGAACTCCACAATTCCCGAAGGTTTAGTGCACTTAGGGATCAAGATAAGATTAGTATGATTTAATCCTTCAGGTATGTCCTCCCCTCTCAGAATATGCTTTACCACCTCACACAAATCCACTCCCACAGTATCCCAATATTGCGGTAAGAAGGCGGGATTGAGGCCATTGGGCCTCAAGGCCTTGTTAGGGTGAGTCGTCTTTAAGGCCACTAAAATTTCTTCGTAGCTAACAAGCGTGCACAGGATGTTGTTTAGCTCCGATGAGACTCTTTGCTCAACATTTTCAAGTACAAGTGTACAATATATATAAAAAACAGAATAATTCCAAATATTTGCTCAGTCTAAGTATGTTGCCAATGACGGACCTGGAGACTGTAAGGATGCCATCTTGATTCTTGAATTAAGACCATATGGCGTTGGCTGATCTTTCTTTTTCAGCATCAACCTGGAGACTGTAAGGATGCCATCTTGATTGTTTTGAACATAAGAGAAGTCCTATCTGATGAAAAATACTTTGGTCTACCAATGTATATTGGAAAGTCTAAGAAATAGATCTTTGCTTGAATTCATGATTAAAAGAAGAGAGTAAAAAGATGGTTGGGAAGGAACTTATCACAAGTGAGTAAAGAAGTCACCCTACCTTAAGGCAATTTGACATGAAATTATGAGCCTCATAGGGAATGGTCGGTCAATATACCAACCATTCTTTGGGGAATGAGGAAGCTGAATGAAATCCTTTCCAAGTGGTGCAACACCCCTTATAACTTTGGGAAACATGTTTGACATCTTTATCTCCCACTAAAAATGAAGATGCTCACTTGGAGAGCTATTGTGGGAGCTTTACCAACTGAATAAGGCATTGGAATTGGGGGAACTCCTTCTCTGCTTTTTGTGAGGGTTGTGGGGAGGGTGAGGAATCTGCAATACACACCTTGTTTGAGTGTAAAAGGATACAATTATTTGGGGGCACAATGACTTTGATTATAAGTAAGTTTAGAACTCCCAACTTCCAAATATGTTGGCGGGGTACGAGAAAGTCGGAGAAATGCTTGATGAGTTATGGAGGCAGTTCGTCATTTTAGCATGGGTTGTGTGGAATGAAAGGAACACCGTACGTGGTTTATGGGGGAAATATGGAAACAACTAGATATCATAGTAGCAAAGACCAACAAGCTTGTTAAGGAGTTTTGTGTTGCACAAACCAAAAGGAGGATCCAAGTTACTCTTCTTTCTAACTAGAAACTGCCATTCTTTGGTGTTCTCTTAGACTCAATTTTGATAGTGCAAAATTAAGGGAATGGAGGATTAAGCAACAATTGTGTGCAGGGATGATAAGGGCTTAGTTCACTTGGTGGAGGCTGAATAGACACTAGGATTCTAAGGGGGAAATGGCAAAAATGCACTTGTGGGTTGACTCGCTCCAAGAATTCACTTAGGTGGTGGTTGAAAGACATTGTTTGCCTGTCAACTCAAAGCTACAAAAGGTGACAAAGGCCAACAATGAACTTAGATTTGTGATTTAGGATATATTCATATTGATTGAACGTTTGGTTTTTTTTTGTTCTTTTGTTGGAAATGAAATGTCGTTAGAGCATACTTGCAGCATAAATAGGTAACACATATATCAGATGTTTTATATATCGAGAAAAGTAATGCAAGAATAACATAAATAAAAGAGACAAGATCTAACATGGGAAACCCATGAACTGGGCAAAAAAAACCCACGAGCGACACAGACATGAACAAATTCCACTATCATGGTCATAGTACAACAATAGATCTCTACTCTCAAGAGGTAAATAGGAGAGATACATATCTACCCCATTAGACCAAATTACATCAGTAAAATATATACAACTCTCAACTCTCAAGACTCTCACTATAACAACTCTTCAAACCCTAATGAATTCATTTGCTCTCATCTCTCTCCTCCCTCTCAAGGCAGACACTTCAAGGGATCCTCAGCCTTTCTACCACGATGCTGCCCACAAGACATCCAGTGTTCTCCTCACGAGGCACACATAAACAGTTTAGGAATATATAGGAAGACGAAGTTTGGTCACAACGGTAATTAGATTTACCAAATCTAATATAATTAGGAAATCAAACATAATAAGGAAACCTAAATAATTTCTTAACACAATTAGGAAACAAATCAAGTGGCCAATTTGAGAGATTTTGGGACATAATATTCCTAATAAACTCCAATTGGACTAAAATCGACCAATGCTTAGAAACTTTCACATAACCTGCTTAAATGGTAATATATGCAATTTGCATATTCAATCTCCACCATCTTGAATCTGATCTTTCCCTTGAACTTCTTGAACTAGCAATCATATCACCATTGCTATAATACCCGAGGTCTCGCAACGAACCGCTTGCCTGAATTTGGTTGAACCCACTCTGATACCACTTGTTGAGAAGGAAAATATTGTTAGAGCAGACTTATAGCGGAAATAGGTAACATATTAGATGCTTCACCTATCGATACATAATAATGCAAGAATAATATAAAAAAAAGGAGACAAGATTTAATGTGGGATACCTAAGAACAGCATGAAAAACCCACGAACGGCATAGACACGACGAAATCAATGTTTTACAACAATATATCTCCTCTCTCAAGAGATCAATAGGAGAGATACATATCTACCCCGTTAAACCAAATTACATGAGTAAAATACCACTATCAAGATTCCCATTATGACAACCGTTCAAACCCTAGTGAATCATTTGCTTGTATATCTCTCCCCCCCCCCCCCCTCAAGAGAGGGCCTTCAAGGGATCCTTAACATTTCTACACGGTGCTCTCCACAAGACATTCGATACTCTCCCCATAAGACACACATAATACCTTCAACAATTTGAGAATATACAGGGAGACAAAGCTTTGTCACCAGTACTCCAATTAGATTTACGTTCGTATTGAATCTAATATAATTAAGAAATCCAACATAATAAAAAAATTTAAATAATTTCCTAACACAATTAGGAAACAAATCAAGTGGTCGTCAATATGAGAGATTTTACAATACTGTATTCCTAACATTTTTTTCCCATGTTGGTGGGACTGGAGGAAGGGTGGCTCACACCCTTACTCCTTTTCAACCATATGGTCTCCTATTGAGATTTAGCAAAAGTCGAATTTTACCCCAAGGTTTGAGAAACTATGTTTATCCTACTTGAAGTTTGAACCTCTTATTATTTTACTCATTTTCTAACGAATGATAATTTTACCCATGCAGAATGGTGTGCAAAGTCTAAAATAACTCTAATTAAAAACATGACAAGATAACTTTACCCCTCCAAAAAATTAATTAGTTTGTTCCATTGTGTGTGCCGACTTGCAGCCTCCTTCGCAAACGCCGTTTCCCTTGATTAATTTGAAACCAATTACAAAAATTCACTGCCTCAAATCTCTCAATACAATAATTTGAATGAATGACAACTAGTTACTACAAACCCTAATTAATTTGAACAAGTTTCAGATGAAATTAAAAGTAAAGAAAAACCCTAATTAATTTGACTGAAATTGAAACAAATTGAAGCACACATATAAAGACAGGATCATTTCATCTCATGAACATCACATAATCTTCCCATATAAGAACACAAATTGAAAAAGTAAGAACTTTTAGTCGGAGTTGAAAATGGGATTACCCAATAACGGGCTTCATTTTCATGAATGCACATACAATGAACAGCAAGATAAGCAGCACCCTCCTGCCTAATCCACTATTTATGGGCATTAAGCAAGCGGATCATAGTGGGTCGCTTATGGCGGATCATACAAATTACTTTAACCCTACCTCAACTTCTATCTTCTTTTTTTTTTTTTTTTGGGGTAAGAAAGGTAAGATACAATCAATTAGGTATCATTTCCCTCAATTGTTATAGCTAATTATCATCATACAAAATATCATTAATTAAGTTTCTCACGCTGAGCCTCATTCTACACACATAAGTGGCATTAGTAACAAAACCTTAGCAAGCCATTCAGTGACTCCGTTGCCTTGTATTAAATTATGATTAATAATAATAGATTACATGAAGTAGTAAAACTGCGAATGTCATAGATTTTCCAAGGAGGATGCATAACTCCCTAGATAGATAGATAGATAGATAGATAGATAGATAGATAGATAGATAGATAGATAGATAGATAGATAGAATAAGTAAATAGATAGAAAAGAAAAATATTTACATGACTAGTCGGACCATTTCAAGTTTCAACGTCAAGGATGCGAATGTCATAAATTAAGATACTTCTTAAATATCTTAATTCTTCTATGATTTGTATGTGTCATGATCTATTAATTATATTAAAACAAAACCTCCTAAGTAAATCACAAATCTAAGAGAAGGATTTTGAGGGGTTTAGTTTTTCCCAACCAAACTCCAAACCTATTAGTATTTTTCTTCAACAAAAATATAAAATGTTTTGCTTTCAGCCTTTCACCAAGGTAAGGAACATGAAAATTGAGAGTAGTTACCACTTGGCTACCACTTCTTTAATGTAATAATTGTCAACTTAAAAAGAAAAAACAAAATCATACATATACACTATAATAATAATATACAAATAAAACAATATTCATTAGTTTTTTTTTATAAATAATAAATTTGTTAGTCTTTCTTCCACCAAATTTAATAATCAAATATATCAATACTTCCAATATAAAAATAACCTATATCAAAATAAAATGTACGAGATATTAAAATGTAATAATCCCATTAAAAAAACCTATATATTATTGTTCTATGGAACATAATGCTAAATAAATAAATATTAAAATTTAATATAGTTATAAACATGATTCTTAATTTACATAATAATCTTTTTTAGTTTTTTCCCCTCATATTGGTTATTACAAAATAAGAATGTCACAAGCTATATATGTACGTTTTTGTATCAATGACCACATAGTTCAAAAAAATTAGTATTAAAGAAATACTTACATTAATAACTAAAAGTAAATTATATTATGATAGTATAATTTTTGTATAATTTCTGTAATATAAAGTTATAATTTATTACTAAAAATAAATTAGCTAAATCAATCATAAGCACATACTATGGTCGGTTGCGTCAACAAATATAAATAACTCCGATCCCTTACGATATGAATCACATTAGATAATGCATATTTTACCCATAATTCTATATTTACAGAAAAAGCACATAAAAGATAGTAATTAAATAAATGAGTGGTAATTACAATTCTCAAACAAATTAACCAAACATACCTTTTGAAAAATTTCATTAATTAGGTAACTTTTAGAGTATGTTAAGTGCAATTCAAGATTTTGAAGAAGTATCTTGATTGAACATGGTTATAATTTTGAGCACGTAAAATAAAGGTGGGTAGTTAGAGTTAAATTCCGTTGTAAATTGTAATTCTCAAAGTAATCCAGTGGGTTGTATGTATGTATATGGCGTGTAGGTGATGAACGATGTGCTTGAAACGTATGGAAGTAAGCTTGGACTGCTATCAAAAATAAGCACAGGGATAGAAGTGGCTGGTAATGCACTGCTAGTGGTGACAGTAATTTTGGCGGTGATTGACGTCGTGGCATCGAAAAATAAGGCGTATACCGCAGCCAAAACGGCGGTGCTGTTCGCAACATCCTACGCCGTAGCTGAGGTGGTGACGGATGTAATGTTTGTGGTGGGTGGGGCATTGATAGCGGCTTTCGAGGCATCGGCAGTTGCAGGTTTTATTCTCAACATCGTCGCACCTGGTTTTGGTTTCGCAGCTGCATTGGGTGCTACGGTATTTATAGGGTGGTTAATGGATCGCATCTTTCATTCAGGGGAGGGTAAGCATCCCAAACCCAAACCTCGACAACCCGTCACGGAACTCCATTATCATGTCCCTCCTATGCCTGATGGAGGTGCTCTCGCTCGTCGCCTTCTTTACACTGCTCCTGCAGCTTGAATTGAACCAGCCTGCTGGGTTCCATCTTCACCCTAGCTAATCACACACCTTCACTCCATCCACTTAATAATAATACTTACCTGCTATTATGCTCACCTATATCTACTATTTACGTAGTATCTGAATAAATCAAACTTTAATGTGGTTGTTTTATTTATGTATGCTTGTTTCATGGACTAGCATTTTCCAGTATGTACTACAGAGTGATGGTTTTTCAATTTATAAATAGTTCCCCCATATAGCGGTAAATTATTTTATTATATTCTGAAAATGTTTTCCTCTGATAAATAATTTCTCCAAAATATTATATAGTATAGGGCAACTTTTTGAATATGATTAGTGCTTGCAAAATGTGACTTTGTCCTAGGCTTCCTCAGTTTTTTGGATAGCAAAATGATTAATATCTTGACGTAAGATAGTTAATATTTATCTCGTACTTCATCTAAATCACTCATAAAGATAAAGGTAAATATATTAAACATTATAAATGTATGTATCATTACTTTTTTGAGGATTATTACAACTTATATATAATATAAAAATAACTATTTATTTATATTTTTTCATAAATATAAAACTATGCACAAAATGTACATTTTCTACTATGATTGATTAAATTAGACTTATATATATATACTTTTGACCTAACTAATAAGTATTATACTCTTATAGTTGATAAATATATATATAATTACTAGAGAAAATATTATTAAAAGTTACAAAAATGTGAAATATGAACAATTCAAGATAGTTATTAATCATCTTGAATCAAGATGTGTATCATTGTCTTTCTAAATATTAACAACACCAAGTTATGCAATTTTTTTTCCGTAGTAATGCTTTTTGATAGTTTTTAAAGTTGATCAAATTATCATTAATATTTATAAATTTATTGAATTATAATTATTATTTTTGTTTTGGTTTTCTTAAATGGATGGCAAAAATTTAAGTGAATTAGTTCACTATTTCACAATACAACTATTATAAAATCCTCACAAAAAGTTTTGAAACCATCTTAAAACTTATGAACGTTGCAGAATGATTCTAAATATTTATATTAGAAATTATGAACATAATAGTATGGCTTTCTCAACATGTCCGTTATTAAATGAGTATCTATAACTAGACATTATAAATATTGATCTTAAAAATTTTGAACATGATAATATATCTTTCTAGACATTATAAATACTGATTCTTTCATCGCTAATTGAAGCATCGATCATTGCATCACAATCATTAGCCCGGTGATGCAGGCGTTTGCGTTAGGATAGATGCTGTCTAGTTCTGTCAACAATTTATTCCAGTAGGATTCATCATAGCTCAATATTGATTTACCAACTTCGATCTGTGTCCTGCAAAACCAAATGCATTGTTTTTCCATGTTAGAAATAGACACAACCTAACTAAGCCACTGCCATTAGAGGATTTAGAATGCTACAAACTTAACTTGGGGGGTTTTAAGGGTTGCCGCATTGTCGCCAAAACAATGTTGAAGCTCATACTTATAAATATTATTTATACAGTGGCGGTGTTTAAACAACATTTATATTTTATAAGATTATTGTCTCAATCATAAAAGAGTTTCACATTTCACAATATTCATCTTTTTTCATTTGTCACTCCAAATTTATCATCTTTGCTAACAATTTAATTATAACATGTGCGCCTCACACATAAGATATATATTGATTAGAGGTATTCCGATTGTTAAGAATAAGCATTAGCTAAGATGCCCGCACATCTTATCAAAATGACTAGAAAATTTAAGAAAGTTATTATCAATAATTGCTCTTAGTTTTACCAATTACTCCCTCCGTTCCATACTAATTGTCATAATTTTGACTTTCACGATCTCCAATGTCACTCTTTAATTGATAATTTCTTACATAATATATTATTAACAATTGCAATATTACACTTTTACGATAGTATTTTTCATTACGAATATAATGGTGGTAATTTTATATAGCAGCTCATTGCATATATTGAGAAATGTATGGTCAAAATTTTGAAAATTTGACTACACGATTTTTAAAGACGACAATTATTATGGAATGGAGGGAGTAATTATATTACGGATGCATGTATTAACATTTGTGCTACATGTGTACGGATTTTGATTTGATGCTTGAATGTAGCTACTTACACGATTGTGGTCTGGCCCGAGATGTGTGTCGTTGTTAGCCCAAGCAAGGGCCCAGTTGGCGAGGACGCCCAGAAGAGTTTTGTCCGGAATACACAACAGCGCCTTTAGAAAAATTGCCGCTCCAATCGGCATGCATGAAGACACTGTTGGGTTTTATGGCCCAAAATCTATTTTGAATGAATTGGACGCTACCAGCGCCGAAGCCGACGCTGCCAGCGTCTCTGTTCGAAGTCGTCACTCAAGATGCTGCCCCATAGCCACAGACGCTGCCAGCTTCTCTTACAGAAGTGGCCTTATTCTAGGCGCTGCCAGCGTCTCCGGCCGCTACTTTTGTCTGTGGCGGTTCTTTACTTTTATTTCTAGGTTTTTGTAATATTTAACCTAGTTTCCTTTTCTTTCTTTCTACTATAAATATAGGTTGTTATCAATCTATACACTTATGGCATACGACAAACACACACACAGAGCATTCTTCACCTCTACCCATCCCTAGGTTGTGAGAGTCCCTTTTAGAGAGTTATTTTGCCTTCAATACATTCCCGTTGTGCTATTAACCCCTTGAGATCTTTCCATCGATATCGTTGCGTAGCCCCTTGGGATCTCTCTTGTAATCTCTCCCCTTATACTAGTGGATTATTGCTCCGTTGTCATCCGTGTTTTTTCTCGATTTGGGTTTCCACGTAAATCGTGTAGCTTTATACTCTCTATTTTAATTACTGATCTTGTTATATTTCTTCTCAATTTATACATCCTGATAATTTTATTTTCGCTGCAAATACTAGATCGATCTTTTACCTCGATCCTAACTACTGGTATCAGAGCTTCACAAGGCCGGGTACGTATCTGAGCCAGGTCTAACAAGTGGTATTAGAGCGAGGTTTAATCCTTTTTTTTTGCCTAGTTTGGGATGTCTGTAGTTAAGTCTGCAGTTAAGTCTGATATTGAGAAGTTCGAAGGTGTGATCAGTTTCAGTATCTGGAGAGTTCAAAAAAATAATTTGATGAAGGTAACTCCATTATTATTGATCTGATAAATTTGGAGGATACTATTGAAGATGAGGCCGGATAAGGCTATTTTTGTTGGTTTTCTCTTTGCCCCATTCCTACAAGCACTTTAAAGAAGTCATATCATATGAAACTCTGTCTTTCGAAGATGTCAAATCTAATTTGATCTTGAAGTGCTTTCTGATAAAGCTGAAGGCTTGGTTTTTTAGAGGTGGAACCACTAATAATAGGGGTTCAGCAAAGCCAGATCGAAGTTTAAAGAGCGTTCAAACAATACCTGTTCTGCAACCTCCAGGCAAGGCGGTTATTATGTTCTATAGGGTTCTACTACTACAGGTTCTACAGCCGTTTCTACAACCTGATCTCTTACTGAGTTCAAGGGTGACTTGAATTCAGTTGATGCTCATCACATCTAATCGCCCTTCGGGGCTCCATGACGATACCGGAGATTTCAGCCCAAGGTGGAGTTTGTTGGGTTTTGTGGCCCAAAATCTATTTTGAAGGAATTGGACGCTACCAGCGCCGAAGCTGACGCTGCCAGCGTCCCGGTTCGAAGTCATCACTCAAGGCGCTGCCCCCTAGCCACAGACGCTGCCAGCGTCTCTTACAGAAGTGGCTATATTCTAGGCGTTGCCGGCGTCTCCGGGCGCTACTTTTGTCTGCGGTGATTCTTAACTTTTATTTCTTGGTTTTTGTAATATTTAACCTAGTTTCCTTTTCCTTCTTTCTACTAAAAATATAGGTTGTTACCAATCTATACACTTATGTCATACGACAAACACACACACAGAGCATTCTTCACCTCTACTCATCCCTAGGTTGTGATAGTCCCTTTTAGAAAGTTATTTTTCCTTCAGTACATTCCTGTTGTGCTATTAACCCCTTGAGATCTAATCGTCGATCTTGTTGCGTTATATAGCCCCTTAGGTTTTCTCTTGTAATCTCCCCCCTTATACTAGTGGATTATTGCTCCGTTGCCGTCCGTGATTTTTTCCCGATTTGGGTTTTCACGTAAATCGTGTGTCTTTATACTCTCTATTTTAATTAAAGATCTTGTAATATTTCTTCTCAATTTATACATCCTAATAATTTTATCTTCCGCTTTAAAAACTAGGCCTATCTTTTACCTCGATCCTTGTAACGTGGTTCGTAGACCTCGGTTTTGTCGTTCTCTCTCAGGGAGTTGGGGCTTCTAAACCTAAAATTCTATTCCGAATTCTCACCTACTAGGTTGGGGGTTCATCATCATTTGAGTGAGGTTTTCAAGCAAACACAAAGAAAACACAAGAAAAGAAGAAAAAGGGTTTCGGGAGCTTTAGGCAACCATAGGATTCATGGCATTTTCTTATAGAATCTTTGTCCAAGAAAATCTTTGTCGGGGGGTTATTTGCATGGCATGTGTGGAATAGCATAAAACATCATGTGTGTATCCAGTCTAGGCATAATAGATTTGCATTGCATCTATAAGTCGTGTCAGGGCCTCATAGAGTCAGTGGTTGTGCATTGAGTCAGTCTGTTCAAGTCAGTCTGTCATGCATCAAGTTAGTTTGTTGTGCATTGAGTCAGTTTGTCATGCATCAAGTCAGTTTGTGTAAAACCCCAAATTTTTTTGGTTAGCGTCAGTGTTAGTTCCGTTTGGCAGACCGTTGCTGTTGAGTTTAAGTTTCGAGGACGGAACTTCTTTTAAGGAGGTAATGATGTAAAACCCCGAAAAATCCAAAGTTGTTAACCGTGACATCGTTAGTAAATTAGGTTTGACCTCGTTAATTGTTTATTATTCGTTTGTGTTTATCTTGCTAACACTTGAGCTCGTAGGATCGTGAGAGACTAACAAGGGTATATCGGTAATTTCGTGGGTTTAGTATTATTAGTTTTACTCTATTTTAGTATTATTATTAATATTATTGTGTTATATGATTAATTATGTGAATATTAATTGCTATGTGGTTACTATTAATATTATTATTAGTATTATTATTATTATTGCTATTATTATTATTATTAATATTATTATTAGTATCAGTTTTTAATTGTTTTAGTGTTGGGTTGGGTTAGGATTAAGAGTAGATTAATTGGGCCTTAATTAGGTGTTAGTATAAAAACCCTTCTTTCTCTCTCAAAACCCTAATATCAAGCCTAACCCTAGCCTCTCACCTCTCCTCTCCCCTTCTCTCTCTAATCGGCGCCCACCACCGCAGCCTCCCGCACGCTGACAACCGCGACACACCACCACCACCCAACTGCTCTCTCTCTCTCTCTCTCTCTCTCTCTCCATCTCTCTCCCTCCTTCCCTCCGCTCACCGCGCCACCATTACTGGACATTGCAACCGCCGCATCGCCGGAAAATCTTCGCTCAGTAGCTCGACAGGAGGAAACCCGAAGTTGCTGTTGTTATTGTCGAGATTTGAACCGCGCTACCAACACCACAGCGCCGCCATTGCCGCCGCCCGCCGACCACGACCGACCCCGACTCCGCCCACCCGGCGCCGCACCGCCAAGAAACCCCCCTGCGAACCCTACGTAAACCCTAACCCTAATTGATGAATAATTTCTTTTTCCTTTATTATTCTGTTTTTGAAATATTATTATTATTATTATTATTATTAAAATTATTATTATCAGTTTTATTATTTTGTTATTTCTGTAATATTTTAATTTAGGGAAAATTATTTGTAAGTATTTCTTGGTTGTAATTATGTGTAAATTGTTAATTGTTATGTGTAATTTGTTTATTTGTTATATGTAATTTTATGTTGTAAATTGTAATTAGATTAGGTTGTAATAGTTTGTTATTAGGGTTAGAAGTTGTTCTTTATAGTTCTTTATATCCTTTATGAATCATGTAGACCACCATATTATTATTTTATGCACGAAATTGGAAGTTTAATATCTAGATTAAATTCTTGTTTAACAAATTATGTTGGTTAATTTAGATTCGATCTTTGTTAGTAATTCGTTTCTTGTTAAATTCTTGTGTAATAAGTTAGGTTGAGATTATTGTTTATTAGTTCTTGGTTCTTGATTTAATCTTGTTTAAAAAGAAATTAGTTTTGTTTAGGATTCTTGATTGATAGTTTAAATATTTATTTGTTCTTTATAGTTTATTCATATGTTCTTAAGGTTCCTTCTTGTTTATTGGTTAAGAAATTCATGCTTAGGATAGTGTTAATATTTCATGCATGACTATTATAAGGTTAGTATTAGAATATATGCACATAAGGTATGCCATGTTAGTGTATGATATTTTATGCATGTTTTAGGATTAGATTAAATTATTAAAGTTGCTTTCATGTGTTGCAATTTGGTTTTGATGATGGGAAGTTTGATGTTTGAACCCTAAGTTAAGTTGGACTTTATACCTTAGACCCTATTTACTGTTTTGAGCCCAAATTAGGACCCGGGATCGAATAGTGGAAGTTAGAACCGAAATTATAAATTAAATAAGAACCGGGATCGGAACAGTTTCGTTAGTGTCTAAAGATCGAGTCACCACGGCTAGTGTAGTTACCTTTTGATTAAACCCTTTGGACTGGGGGTTTCCTTAGATGTTAGGAACCATAAGAATTTTACGGATCGAACGTTTGATTTGTATAACCCGAGTTATAACCTTTTTACCAGAACCTGTCAGATCTGGACCAATTGGGAAGATGGGTGTTTTTAGAGTCCTTCGAGACTGATATGGGCTTGGTCATCAACATAGAAGTTTTAGTCGACATCCCGAGGTTTCCAAAAAGTCCAGAACCAGACCCATAGGATGTCGGGAAGTCGCGTTGTGACCCGTTTTATGTGAACGTTACAATCTGTCCTCTGCTTGCTTTTATTTATGAAAATTGTTGAGTAAATTTTATGTGTGAACTTGTTATATAATTCCTTGAGTGTGTTAAGTGTAAATCATAAATGATAGGAACCTAAGTGTTCCTAGGGGATGGGTTAGATAGTTGATAGTTAATACTAACTTCGTTAGAACGCGTTTTGATTAGATAATTATTCTTGTTCTAGGCCCGAGTTAGTGAGTGACGATAGTGAGCTCAAGTGTGTTCTCCTTATTGCTATACTGTGACGTTATTCTGGTAATTGTCTATGGTCTAATCCCCATCGGGATGCTCTTTAAATGTGTTTTGATGTTTTATAATCTATTTTGAGAATTGCATCCCGAAAGGGGACTTTCGTGGAAATACGACCATCTGTTTTGATAATCCTTTTGTTTCGATTGTGATCTTGGTTTATTTGAGTTGAGAAATTTGATGGTCTTTTATTCAAAGTTTTGTTAATGGTTTTGATAACTTGGGATGGTTTGACTTGAGAGTCGTGAGTTGAGTTTGAATATTGTTTAAATAATTCAAGTGGAAATGTTAAGCGGGTTTCGGGGGATAACCTGTTGTGCAGGTGTAACAACCTGCAGGGTTATGGACCAGGAGATCAGGGCTTCCTTCCCTGATATAGGATAGTATTTTGATGCCTTTGGTAGGAGATATTATTTATGCCTTTGGTGGGCAATGTTCTTGATGCCTTTGGTAGGCGATGTTTTGATGCCTTTGGTGGGCGATATTATTTATGTCTTTGGTAGGCGATGTTCTTGATGCCTTTGGTAGGCGATGTTCTTGATGCCTTTGGTGGGCGATTTGATCCCTCTGATGAGAGTTCGGAGGCCGAAAGACGACTTGATCTACGAGGAGCAGTCGCTGGAAATTCTAGATTGAAGAAAGAAGTAACTACTATGAAGGATCGTCACTATAGTGAAAGTGGGACGGGAAAATTATGCCAAAACTAAAGTCACCTTGAAAGCCAAGGAAGAGATGAAATTGAAGTATCAGCACCTACTCAAAACATAAGATGCGTCGAGTTTCGAGGACGAAACTCTTTTGTAGAAGGTAATGATGTAAAACCCCGAATTTTTTTGGTTAGCGTCAGTGTTAGTTCCGTTTGGCAGACCGTTGCTGTTGAGTTTAAGTTTCGAGGACGAAACTTCTTTTAAGGAGGTAATGATGTAAAACCCGGAAAAATCCAAAGTTGTTAACCATGACATCGTTAGTAAATTAGGTTTGACCTCGTTAATTGTTTATTATTCGTTTGTGTTTATCTTGCTAACACTTGAGCTCGTAGGATCGTGAGAGACTAACAAGGGTATATCGGTAATTTCGTGGGTTTAGTATTATTAGTTTTACTCTATTTTAGTATTATTATTAATATTATTGTGTTATATGATTAATTATGTGAATATTAATTGCTATGTGGTTACTATTAATATTATTATTAGTATTATTATTATTATTGCTATTATTATTATTTTTAGGTTTTTTCCAGAAAAATCAGTTTTTAATTGTTTTAGTGTTGGGTTGGGTTAGGGTTAAGAGTAGATTAATTGGGCCTTAATTAGGTGTTAGTATAAAAACCCTTCTTTCTCTCTCAAAACCCTAATATCAAGCCTAACCCTAGCCTCTCACCTCTCCTCTCCCCTTCTCTCTCTCTAACTGGCGCCTCCACCACCGCAGCTCCCGCCGCGCTGCCGGCAACCGCGACACACCACCAGTCACCACCCAACTACTCTCTCTCTCTCTCTCACTCTCTCTCTCTCTCTTTCCATCTCTCTCCCTCCTTCCCTCCGCTCACCGCGCCACCATTACTGGACATCGCAACCGCCGCATCGCCGGAAAATCGTCGCTCAGTAGCCCGACAGGAGGAAACCCGAAGTTGCTGTTGTTGTTGTCGAGATTCGAACCGCGCCACCAACACCACAGCGCCGCCGCTGCTGTCGCCGCCCCTGACCGCCGACCTTGACATCCGACCTCCGTCCACCCAGCCGCCGCCTGCACCGCCAAGAAACCCCCCTGCGAACCCTACGTAAACCCTAACCCTAATTGATGAATAATTTCTTTTGAAATATTATTATTATTATTATTATTAAAATTATTCTGTTTTTGAAATATTATTATTATTATTATTATTATTATTATTATTATTAAAATTATTATTATCAGTTTTATTATTTTGTTATTTCTGTAATTTTGTAATTTAGGGAAAAATATTTGTAAGTATTTCTTGGTTGTAATTATGTGTAAATTGTTAATTATTATGTGTAATTTGTTTATTTTTTATATGTAATTTTATGTTGTAAATTGTAATTAGATTAGGTTGTAATAGTTGGTTATTAGGGTTAGAAGTGGTTCTTTATAGTTCCTTTATGAATCATGCATGAAATTGGAAGTTTAATATCTTGGTTAAACTCTTGTTTAACAAATTAAGTTGGTTAATTTAGATTCGATCTTTCTTTGTAATTCGTTTCTTGTTAAATTCTTGTGTAATAAGTTAGGTTGAGATTATTGTTTATTAGTTCTTGGTTCTTGATTTAATCTTGTTTAAAAAGAAATTAGTTTTGTTTAGGATTCTTGATTGATTGTTTAAATATTTATTTGTTCTCTATAGTTTATTAATATGTTCTTAAGGTTCCTTCTTGTTTATTGGTTAAGAAATTCATGCTTAGGATAGTGTTAATATTTCATGCATGACTATTATAAGGTTAGTATTAGAATATATGCACATAAGGTATGCCATGTTAGTGTATGATATTTTATGCATGTTTTAGGATTAGATTAAATTATTAAAGTTGATTTCATGTGTTGCAATTTAGTTTTGATGATGGGAAGTTTGATGTTTGAACCCTAAGTTAAGTTGGACTTTATACCTTAAACCCTAGTTACTGTTTTGAGCCCAAATTAGGACCCCAGGATCGAATGGTGGAAGTTAGAACCGAAATTATAAATTAAATAAGAACCGGGATTGGGACAGTTTCGTTAGAGTCTAAAGATCGAGGCACCACGCCTAGTGTAGTTACCTTTTGATCAAACCCTTTGGACTGAGGGTTCCTTTAGATGTGAGGAACCATAGGAATTTTACGGATCGAACGTTTGATTTGTATAACCCGAGTTATTACCTTTTTACCAGAACCTGTCAGATCTAGACCAATTGGGAAGATGGGTGTTTTTAGAGTTCTTCGGGACTGTATGGGCTTGGTCATCAACATAGAAGTTTTAGTAGATATCCCGAGGTTTCCGAAAAGTCTAGAACCAGACCCATAAGATGTCGGGAAGTCGAGTTGTGACCCGTTTTATGTGAACGTTACAATCTGTCCTCTGCTTGCTTTTATTAATGAAAATGGTTGAGTAAATTTTATGTGTGAACTTGTTATATAATTCCTTGAGTATGTTAAGTGTAAATCATAAATGATAGGAACCTAAGTGTTCCTAGGGGATGGGTTAGATAGTTGAAAGTTAATACTAACTTTGTTAGAACGCGTTTTGATTAGATAATTATTCTTATTCTAGGCCCGAGTTAGTGCGTGACGATAGTGAGCTCAAGTGTGTTCTCCTTATTGCTATACTGTGACGTTATTCAGGTAATTGTCTATGCTCTAATCCCCATCGGGATGCTCTTTAAATGTGTTTTGATGTTTAATAATCTATTTTGAGAATTGCATCCCGAAAGGGGACTTTCGTGGAAATACGACCATCTGTTTTGATAATCCTTTTGTTTCGATTGTGATCTTGGTTTGTTTGAGTTGAGAAATTTGATGGTCTTTTATTCGAAGTTTTGTTAAAGGTTTTGATAACTTGGGATGGTTTGACTTGAGAGTCGCGAGTTGAATTTGAATATTGTTTAAATAATTCAAGTGGAAACGTTAAGCGGGTTTCGGGGGATAATCTGTTGTGCAGGTGTAACAACCTGCAGGGTTATGGACCAAGAGATCAGGACTTCCTTCCCTAATATAGGATAGTATTTTGATGCCTTTGGTAGGCGATATTATTTATGCCATTTTTGGGCGATGTTCTTGATGCCTTTAGTAGGCGATGTTTTGATGCCTTTGGTGGGCGATATTATTTATGCATTTGGTAGGCGATGTTCTTGATGCCTTTGGTAGGCGATGTTACTTTAAGGATTTGGTATCCCGCCCGCAAATTAAAATATGGATTGGATGGGTTGAGGAAACAGTATGGGATTAAAGGTTTGTAAAACGTTTGATTTGATCCCTCTCCCAAAAATAAATTGAAATGAACTTAAACTGTTTTAAACGTTAGGGGTAGACATTTTTGAGATTTCCCCCTCATTTTTGAAATGCTATGTTTTCAGGTGAAGATCTAAATGCTGGGGACGGGAATTAGAAGTGAGGACGACGAGTCTAGAAGTCCTTGAATCTTTTTATATTATTTTCGTTATGAAATCTTAAAGTTTTGTTTTGAGTTGTTAGTAGTTACCGTTAGTAGACTGTTGTGTTTTCCTTTCTCGCCTTGTATTCCTTCGGGGATACGGCAGTGACGCCCAAACTAAATTTGAAGTCTTCCGCTAAGTTTCGTCTGTTAACGTTAGTTGACTTTGACTTTTCTATAATTGAATTTTCGGGGCGTTACAGAATGGTATCAGAGCTCTGGGTTGCGACCTGGTAGCTCCTAAGTGTTCCTTAGGTATAGTTAGACCTTAGGATGCTACGTCCGGAGTGTGAGTGTAGGATGTGGGTATGGAATGTTTGTCTGTTTCTTGGATTTCTTATATGTTGTAAGTGTGTGTTTAATTATTTTATTTTTCATATGTTGGATTGTATATCGTCGCCTTTGAAATGAGCATGAGACTTTAGCTCCTCTGTAAGACTTAAAAAACCCGAGGTGGGTACGGAATACGACCCCAAGGAGGGCCTAACACAAGAACAAGACCTCTGATGAGAGTTCGGAGGCCGAAAGACGACTTGATCTACGAGGAGCAGTCGCTGGAAATTCTAGATTGAAGAAAGAAGTAACTACTATGAAGGATCGTCACTATAGTGAAAGTGGGACGGGAAAATTATGCCAAAACTAAAGTCACCTTGAAAGCCAAGGAAGAGATGAAATTGAAGTATCAGCACCTACTCAAAACATAAGATGCCTCGAGTTTCAAGGACGAAACTCTTTTGAAGAAGGTAATGATGTAAAACCCCGAATTTTTTTGGTTAGCGTCAGTGTTAGTTCCGTTTGACAGACCGTTGCTGTTGAGTTTAAGTTTCGAGGACGAAACTTCTTTTAAGGAGGTAATGATGTAAAACCCGGAAAAATCCAAAGTTGTTAACCGTGACATCGTTAGTAAATTAGGTTTGACCACGTTAATTGTTTATTATTCGTTTGTGTTTATCTTGCTAACACTTGAGCTCGTAGGATCGTGAGAGACTAACAAGGGTATATCGGTAATTTCGTAGGTTTAGTATTATTAGTTTTACTCTATTTTAGTATTATTATTAATATTATTTTGTTATATGATTAATTATGTGAATATTAATTGCTATGTGGTTACTATTAATATTATTATTAGTATTATTATTATTATTGCTATTATTATTATTATTAGTTGTTTTCCAGAAAAATCAGTTTTTAATTGTTTTAGTGTTGGGTTGGGTTAGGGTTAAGAGTAGATGAATTGGGCCTTAATTAGGTGTTAGTATAAAAACCCTTCTTTCTCTCTCAAAACCCTAATATCAAGCCTAACCCTAGCCTCTCACCTCTCCTCTCCCCTTCTCTCTCTCTAACTGGCGCCTCCACCACCGCAGCTCCTGCCGCACTGCCGGCAACCGCGACACACCACCAGTCACCACCCAACTGCTCTCTCTCTCTCTCTCTCTCTCTCTCTCTCTCTTTCCATCTCTCTCCCTCCGCTCACCGCGCCACCATTACTGGACATCGCAACCGCCGCATCGCCGGAAAATCGTCGCTCAGTAGCCCAACAGGAGGAAACCCGAAGTTGCTGCTGTTGTTGTCGAGATTCGAACCGCGCCACCAACACCACAGCGCCATTGTCGCCGCCCGATCACGACCTTGACATCCGACTGGCCCAGCCGCCGCCTGCACCGCCAAGAAACCCCCCTGCGAACCCTACGTAAACCCTAACCCTAATTGATGAATAATTTCTTTTGAAATATTATTATTATTATTATTATTATTATTATTATTATTATTATTATTAAAATTATTCTGTTTTTGAAATATTATTATTATTATTATTATTATTATTATTATTATTAAAATTATTATTATCAGTTTTATTATTTTGTTATTTCTGTAATTTTGTAATTTAGGGAAAAATATTTGTAAGTATTTCTTGGTTGTAATTATGTGTAAATTGTTAATTATTATGTGTAATTTGTTTATTTGTTATATGTAATTTTATGTTGTAAATTGTAATTAGATTAGGTTGTAATAGTTGGTTATTAGGGTTAGAAGTGGTTCTTTATAGTTCCTTTATGAATCATGCATGAAATTGGAAGTTTAATATCTTGGTTAAACTCTTGTTTAACAAATTAAGTTGGTTAATTTAGATTCGATCTTTGTTTGTAATTCGTTTCTTGTTAAATTCTTGTGTAATAAGTTAGGTTGAGATTATTGTTTATTAGTTCTTGGTTCTTGATTTAATCTTGTTTAAAAAGAAATTAGTTTTGTTTAGGATTCTTGATTGATTGTTTAAATATTTATTTGTTCTCTGTAGTTTATTAATATGTTCTTAAGGTTCCTTCTTGTTTATTGGTTAAGAAATTCATGCTTAGGATAGTGTTAATATTTCATGCATGACTATTATAAGGTTAGTATTAGAATATATGCACATAAGGTATGCCATGTTAGTGTATGATATTTTATGCATGTTTTAGGATTAGATTAAATTATTAAAGTTGATTTCATGTGTTGCAATTTGGTTTTGATGATGGGAAGTTTGATGTTTGAACCCTAAGTTAAGTTGGACTTTATACCTTAAACCCTAGTTACTGTTTTGAGCCCAAATTAGGACCCCAGGATCGAATGGTGGAAGTTAGAACCGAAATTATAAATTAAATAAGAACCGGGATTGGGACAGTTTCGTTAGAGTCTAAAGATCGAGGCACCACGCCTAGTGTAGTTACCTTTTGATCAAACCCTTTGGACTGAGGGTTCCTTTAGATGTGAGGAACCATAGGAATTTTACGGATCGAACGTTTGATTTGTATAACCCGAGTTATTACCTTTTTACCAGAACCTGTCAGATCTAGACCAATTGGGAAGATGGGTGTTTTTAGAGTTCTTCGGGACTGTATGGGCTTGGTCATCAACATAGAAGTTTTAGTAGATATCCCGAGGTTTCCGAAAAGTCTAGAACCAGACCCATAAGATGTCGGGAAGTCGAGTTGTTACCCGTTTTATGTGAACGTTACAATCTGTCCTCTGCTTGCTTTTATTAATGAAAATGGTTGAGTAAATTTTATGTGTGAACTTGTTATATAATTCCTTGAGTGTGTTAAGTGTAAATCATAAATGATAGGAACCTAAGTGTTCCTAGGGGATGGGTTAGATAGTTGAAAGTTAATACTAACTTTGTTAGAACGCGTTTTGATTAGATAATTATTCTTATTCTAGGCCCGAGTTAGTGCGTGACGATAGTGAGCTCAAGTGTGTTCTCCTTATTGCTATACTGTGACGTTATTCAGGTAATTGTCTATGCTCTAATCCCCATCGGGATGCTCTTTAAATGTGTTTTGATGTTTAATAATCTATTTTGAGAATTGCATCCCGAAAGGGGACTTTCGTGGAAATACGACCATCTGTTTTGATAATACTTTTGTTTCGATTGTGATCTTGATTTGTTTGAGTTGAGAAATTTGATGGTCTTTTATTCGAAGTTTTGTTAATGGTTTTGATAACTCGGGATGGTTTGACTTGAGAGTCGCGAGTTGAGTTTGAATATTGTTTAAATAATTCAAGTGGAAACGTTAAGCGGGTTTCGGGGGGATAACCTGTTGTGCAGGTGTAACAACCTGCAGGGTTATGGACCAAGAGATCAGGACTTCCTTCCCTAATATAGGATAGTATTTTGATGCCTTTGGTAGGCGATATTATTTATGCCATTTTTGGGCGATGTTCTTGATGCCTTTAGTAGGCGATGTTTTGATGCCTTTGGTGGGCGATATTATTTATGCATTTGGTAGGCGATGTTCTTGATGCCTTTGGTAGGCGATGTTACTTTAAGGATTTGGTATCCCGCCCGCAAATTAAAATATGGATTGGATGGGTTGAGGAAACAGTATGGGATTAAAGGTTTGTAAAACGTTTGATTTGATCCCTCTCCCAAAAATAAATTGAAATGAACTTAAACTGTTTTAAACGTTAGGGGTAGACATTTTTGAGATTTCCCCCTCATTTTTGAAATGCTATGTTTTCAGGTGAAGATCTAAATGCTGGGGACGGGAATTAGAAGTGAGGACGACGAGTCTAGAAGTCCTTGAATCTTTTTATATTATTTTCGTTATGAAATCTTAAAGTTTTGTTTTGAGTTGTTAGTAGTTACCGTTAGAAGACTGTTGTGTTTTCCTTTCTCGCCTTGTATTCCTTCGGGGATACGGCAGTGACGCCCAAACTAAATTTGAAGTCTTCCGCTAAGTTTCTTCTGTTAACGTTAGTTGACTTTGACTTTTCTATAATTGAATTTTCGGGGCGTTACAGAATGGTATCAGAGCTCTGGGTTGCGACCTGGTAGCTCCTAAGTGTTCCTTAGGTATAGTTAGACCTTAGGATGCTACGTCCGGAGTGTGAGTGTAGGATGTGGGTATGGAATGTTTGTCTGTTTCTTGGATTTCTTATATGTTGTAAGTGTGTGTTTAATTATTTTATTTTTCATATGTTGGATTGTATATCGTCACCTTTGAAATGAGCATGAGACTTTAGCTCCTCTGAAAGACTTAAAAAACCCGAGGTGGGTACGGAATACGACCCCAAGGAGGGCCTAACACAAGAACAAGACCTCTGATGAGAGTTCGGAGGCCGAAAGACGACTTGATATACGAGGAGCAGTCGCTGGAAATTCTAGATTGAAGAAAGAAGTAACTACTATGAAGGATCGTCACTATAGTGAAAGTGGGACGGGAAAATTATGCCAAAACTAAAGTCACCTTGAAAGCCAAGGAAGAGATGAAATTGAAGTATCAGCACCTACTCAAAACATAAGATGCCTCGAGTTTCAAGGACGAAACTCTTTTGAAGAAGGTAATGATGTAAAACCCCGAATTTTTTTGGTTAGCGTCAGTGTTAGTTCCGTTTGGCAGACCGTTGCTGTTGAGTTTAAGTTTCGAGGACGAAACTTCTTTTAAGGAGGTAATGATGTAAAACCCGGAAAAATCCAAAGTTGTTAACCGTGACATCGTTAGTAAATTAGGTTTGACCTCGTTAATTTTTTATTATTCGTTTGTGTTTATCTTGCTAACACTTGAGCTCGTAGGATCGTGAGAGACTAACAAGGGTATATCGGTAATTTCGTAGGTTTAGTATTATTAGTTTTACTCTATTTTAGTATTATTATTAATATTATTGTGTTATATGATTAATTATGTGAATATTAATTGCTATGTGGTTACTATTAATATTATTATTAGTATTATTATTATTATTGCTATTATTATTATTATTAGTTGTTTTCCAGAAAAATCAGTTTTTAATTGTTTTAGTGTTGGGTTGGGTTAGGGTTAAGAGTAGATTAATTGGGCCTTAATTAGGTGTTAGTATAAAAACCCTTCTTTCTCTCTCAAAACCCTAATATCAAGCCTAACCCTAGCCTCTCACCTCTCCTCTCCCCTTCTCTCTCTCTAACTGGCGCCTCCACCACCGCAGCTCCCGCCGCGCTGCCGGCAACCGCGACACACCACCAATCACCACCCAACTGCTCTCTCTCTCTCTCTCTCTCTTTCCATCTCTCTCCGTCCTTCCCTCCGCTCACCGCGCCACCCTTACTGGACATCGCAACCGCCGCATCGCCGGAAAATCGTCGCTCAGTAGCCCGACAGGAGGAAACTCGAAGTTGATGTTGTTGTTGTCGAAATTCGAACCGCGCCACGAACACCACAACGCCGCCGCTGCTGTCGCCGCCTCTGACCGCCGACCTCGACCCCCGACCTCAGTCCACCCAGCCGCCGCCTGCATCGCCAAGAAACCCCCCTGCGAACCCTACGTAAACCCTAACCCTAATTGATGAATAATTTCTTTTTCCTTTATTATTCTGTTTTTGAAATATTATTATTATTATTATTATTATTATTATTATTATTAAAATTATTATTATCAGTTTTATTATTTTGTTATTTCTGTAATTTTGTAATTTAGGGAAAATTATTTGTAAGTATTTCTTGGTTGTAATTATGTGTAAATTGTTAATTATTATGTGTAATTTGTTTATTTGTTATATGTAATTTTATGTTGTAAATTGTAATTAGATTAGGTTGTAATAGTTGGTTATTAGGGATAGAAGTGGTTCTTTATAGTTCTTTATATCCTTTATGAATCATGTAGACCACCATATTATTATTTTATGCACGAAATTGGAAGTTTAATATCTACGTTAAATTCTTTTTTAACAAATTAAGTTGGTTAATTTAGATTCGATCTTTGTTAGTAATTCGTTTCTTGTTAAATTCTTGTGTAATAAGTTAGGTTGAGATTATTGTTTATTAGTTCTTGGTTCTTGATTTAATCTTGTTTAAAAAGAAATTAGTTTTGTTTAGGATTCTTGATTGATTGTTTAAATATTTATTTGTTCTCTATAGTTTATTAATATGTTCTTAAGGTTCCTTCTTGTTTATTGGTTAAGAAATTCATGCTTAGGATAGTGTTAATATTTCATGCATGACTATTATAAGGTTAGTATTAGAATATATGCACATAAGGTATGCCATGTTAGTGTATGATATTTTATGCATGTTTTAGGATTAGATTAAATTATTAAAGTTGATTTCATGTGTTGCAATTTGGTTTTGATGATGAGAAGTTTGATGTTTGAACCCTAAGTTAAGTTGGACTTTATACCTTAGACCCTAGTTACTGTTTTGAGCCCAAATTAGGACCCCGGGATCGAATGGTGGAAGTTAGAACCGAAATTATAAATTAAATAAGAACCGGGATCGGGACAGTTTCGTTAGTGTCTAAAGATCGAGTCACCACGGCTAGTGTAGTTACCTTTTGATCAAACTCTTTGGACTGGGGGTTCCCTTAGATGTTAGGAACCATAGGAATTTTACGGATAGAACGTTTGATTTGTATAACCCGAGTTATTACCTTTTTACCAGAACCTGTCAGATCTGGACCAATTGGGAAGATGGGTGTTTTTAGAGTTCTTTGGGACTGATATGGGCTTGGTCATCAACATAGAAGTTTTAGTAGATATCCCGAGGTTTCCGAAAAGTCCAGAACCTGACCCATAGGATGTCGGGAAGTCGAGTTGTGACCCGTTTTATGTGAACGTTACAATCTGTCCTCTGCTTGCTTTTATTTATGAAAATTGTTGAGTAAATTTTATGTGTGAACTTTTTATATAATTCCTTGAGTGTGTTAAGTGTAAATCATAAATGATAGGAACCTAAGTGTTCCTAGGGGATGTGTTAGATAGTTGATAGTTAATACTAACTTTGTTAGAACGCCTTTTGATTAGATAATTATTCTTTTTCTAGGCCCGAGTTAGTGCGTGACGATAGTGAGCTCAAGTGTGTTCTCCTTATTTCTATACTGTGACGTTATTCAGGTAATTGTCTATGCTCTAATCCCCATCGGGATGCCCTTTAAATGTGTTTTGATGTTTTATAATCTATTTTGAGAATTGCATCCCGAAAGGGGACTTTCGTGGAAATACGACCATCTGTTTTGATAATCCTTTTGTTTCGATTGTGATCTTGGTTTATTTGAGTTGAGAAATTTGATGGTCTTTTATTCGAAGTTTTGTTAATGGTTTTGATAACTTTGGATGGTTTGACTTGAGAGTCGCGAGTTGAGTTTGAATATTGTTTAAATAATTCAAGTGGAAACGTTAAGCGGGTTTCGGGGGATAACCTGTTGTGCAGGTGTAACAACCTGCAGGGTTATGGACCAGGAGATCAGGGTTTCCTTCCCTGATATAGGATAGTATTTTGATGCCTTTGGTAGGCGATATTATTTATGCCTTTGGTGGGCGATGTTCTTGATGCCTTTGGTAGGCGATGTTTTGATGCCTTTGGTGGGCGATATTATTTATGCCTTTGGTAGGCGATGTTCTTGATGCCTTTGGTAGGCGATGTTACTTTAAGGGATTTGGTATCCCGCCCGCAATTTAAAATATGGATTGGATGGGTTGAGGAAACAGTATGGGATTAAAGGCTTGTAAAACGTTTGATTTGATCCCTCTCCCAAAAATGAATTGAAATGAACTTAAACTGTTTTAAACGTTAGGGGTAGACATTATTGAGATTTCCCCCTCATTTTTGAAATGTTTTGTTTTCAAGTGAAGATCTAAATGCTGGGGACGAGAATTAGAAGTGAGGACGACGAGTCTAGAAGTCCTTGAATCTTTTTATATTATTTTTCTTTCTCGCCTTGTATTCCTTCGGGGATACGGCAGTGACGCCCAAACTAAATTTGAAGTCTTCCGCTAAGTTTCGTCTGTTAACGTTAGTTGACTTTGACTTTTCTATAATTGAATTTTCGTGGCGTTACAGAATGGTATCAGAGCTCTGGGTTGCGACCTGGTAGCTCCTAAGTGTTCCTTAGGTTTAGTTAGACCTTAGGATGCTACGTCCGAAGTGTGAGTGTAGGATGTGGGTATGGAATGTTTGTCTGTTTCTTGGATTTCTTATATGTTGTAAGTGTGTGTTTAATTATTTTATTTTTCATATGTTGGATTGTATATCGTCGCCTTTGAAATGAGCATGAGACTTTAGCTCCTCTGAAAGACTTAAAAAACCCGAGGTGGGTACGGAATACGACCCCAAGGAGGGCCTAACACAAGAACAAGACCTCTGATGAGAGTTCGGAGGCCGAAAGACGACTTGATCTACGAGGAGCAGTCGCTGGAAATTCTAGATTGAAGAAAGAAGTAACTACTATGAAGGATCGTCACTATAGTGAAAGTGGGACGGGAAAATTATGCCAAAACTAAAGTCACCTTGAAAGCCAAGGAAGAGATGAAATTGAAGTATCAGCACCTACTCAAAACATAAAATGCGTCGAGCTTCGAGGACGAAACTCTTTTGAATAAGGTAATGATGTAAAACCTCGAATTTTTTTAGTTAGCGTCAGTGTTAGTTCCGTTTGGTAGACCGTTGCTGTTGAGTTTAAGTTTCGAGGACGAAACTTCTTTTAAGGAGGTAATGATGTAAAACCCGGAAAAATCCAAAGTTGTTAACCGTGACATCGTTAGTAAATTAGGTTTGACCTCGTTAATTGTTTATTATTCGTTTGTGTTTATCTTGCTAACACTTGAGCTCGTATGATCGTGAGAGACTAACAAGGGTATATCGGTAATTTCGTGGGTTTAAAATTATTAGTTTTACTCTATTTTAGTATTATTATTAATATTATTGTGTTATATGATTAATTATGTGAATATTAATTGCTATGTGGTTACTATTAATATTATTATTAGTATTATTATTATTATTGCTATTATTATTATTATTAGTTGTTTTCCAGAAAAATCAGTTTTTAATTGTTTTAGTGTTGGGTTGGGTTAGGGTTAAGAGTAGATTAATTGGGCCTTAATTAGGTGTTAGTATAAAAACCCTTCTTTCTCTCTCAAAACCCTAATATCAAGCCTAACCCTAGCCTCTCACCTCTCCTCTCCCCTTCTCTCTCTCTAACTGGCGCCTCCACCACCGCAGCTCCCGCCGCGCTGCCGGCAACCGCGACACACCACCAATCACCACCCAACTGCTCTCTCTCTCTCTCTCTCTTTCCATCTCTCTCCGTCCTTCCCTCCGCTCACCGCGCCACCATTACTGGACATCGCAACCGCCGCATCGCCGGAAAATCGTCGCACAGTAGCCCGACAGGAGGAAACTCGAAGTTGCTGTTGTTGTTGTCGAAATTCGAACCGCGCCACCAACACCACAGCGCCGTCGCTGCTGTCGCCGCCCCTGACCGCCGACCTCGACCCCCGACCTCAGTCCACCCAGCAGCCGCCTGCATCGCCAAGAAACCCCCCCTGCGAACCCTACGTAAACCCTAACCCTAATTGATGAATAATTTCTTTTTCCTTTATTATTCTGTTTTTGAAATATTATTATTATTATTATTATTATTATTAAAATTATTATTATCAGTTTTATTATTTTGTTATTTCTGTAATTTTGTAATTTAGGGAAAATTATTTGTAAGTATTTCTTGGTTGTAATTATGTGTAAATTGTTAATTATTATGTGTAATTTGTTTATTTGTTATATGTAATTTTATGTTGTAAATTGTAATTAGATTAGGTTGTAATAGTTGGTTATTAGGGATAGAAGTGGTTCTTTATAGTTCTTTATATCCGTTATGAATCATGTAGACCACCATATTATTATTTTATGCACGAAATTGGAAGTTTAATATCTAGGTTAGATTCTTGTTTAACAAATTAAGTTGGTTAATTTAGATTCGATCTTTGTTAGTAATTCGTTTCTTGTTAAATTCTTGTGTAATAAGTTAGGTTGAGATTATTGTTTATTAGTTCTTGGTTCTTGATTTAATCTTGTTTAAAAAGAAATTAGTTTTGTTTAGGATTCTTGATTGATAGTTTAAATATTTATTTGTTCTTTATAGTTTATTCATATGTTCTTAAGGTTCCTTCTTGTTTATTGGTTAAGAAATTCATGCTTAGGATAGTGTTAATATTTCATGCATGACTATTATAAGGTTAGTATTAGAATATATGCACATAAGATATGCCATGTTAGTGTATGATATTTTATGCATGTTTTAGGATTAGATTAAATTATTAAAGTTGATTTCATGTGCTGCAATTTGGTTTTGATGATGAGAAGTTTGATGTTTGAACCCTAAGTTAAGTTGGACTTTATACCTTAGACCCTAGTTACTGTTTTGAGCCCAAATTAGGACCCCGGGATCGAATGGTGGAAGTTAGAACCGAAATTATAAATTAAATAAGAACCGGGATCGGGACAGTTTCGTTAGTGTCTAAAGATCGAGTCACCACGGCTAGTGTAGTTACCCTTTGATCAAACCCTTTGGACTGGGGCTTCCCTTAGATGTTAGGAACCATAGGAATTTTACGGATCGAACGTTTGATTTGTATAACCTGAGTTATAACCTTTTTACCAGAACATGTCAGATCTGGACCAATTGGGAAGATGGGTGTTTTTAGAGTTCTTCGGGACTGATATGGGCTTGGTCATCAACATAGAAGTTCTAGTAGACATCCCGAGGTTTCTGAAAAGTCCAACATCGGACCCATAAGATGTTGGGAAGTCGAGTTGTGACCCGTTTTATGTGAACATTACAATCTGTCCTCTGCTTACTTTTATTTATGAAAATTGTTGAGTAAATTTTATGTGTGAACTTGTTATATAATTCCTTGAGTGTGTTAAGTGTAAATCATAAATGATAGGAATCTAAGTGTTCCTAGGGGATGGGTTAGATAGTTGATAGTTAATACTAACTTCATTAGAACGCTTTTTGATTAGATAATTATTCTTATTCTAGGCCCGAGTTAGTGCGTGACGATAGTGAGCTCATGTGTGTTCTCCTTATTGCTATACTGTGACGTTATTCAGGTAATTGTCTATGCTCTAATCCCCATCGGGATGCTCTTTAAATGTGTTTTGATGTTTTATAATCTATTTTGAGAATTGCATCCCGAAAGGGGACTTTCGTGGAAATACGACCATCTGTTTTGATAATCCTTTTGTTTCGGTTGTGATCTTGGTTTATTTCAGTTGAGAAATTTGATGGTCTTTTATTCGAAGTTTTGTTTATGGTTTTGATAACTTGGGATGGTTTGACTTGAGAGTCGCGAGTTGAGTTTGAATATTGTTTAAATAATTCAAGTGGAAACGTTAAGCGGGTTTTGGGGGATAACTCGTGTGCAGTGTAACAACTCGCAGTGGTTATGGACTGTGAGATCGTGGTTTCCTTCCCTGATATAGGATAGTATTTTGATGCCTTTGGTAGGCGATATTATTTATGCCTTTGGTGGGCGATGTTCTTGATGCCTTTGGTAGGCGATGTTTTGATGCCTTTGGTGGGCGATATTATTTATGCCTTTGGTAGGCGATGTTCTTGATGCCTTTGGTAGGCGATGTTACTTTAAGGGATTTGGTATCCCGCCCGCAATTTAAAATATGGATTGGATGGGTTGAGGAAACAGTATGGGATTAAAGGTTTGTAAAACGTTTGATTTGATCCCTCTCCCAAAAATGAATTGAAATGAACTTAAACTGTTTTAAACGTTAGGGGTAGACATTATTGAGATTTCCCCCTCATTTTTGAAATGTTCTGTTTTCAGGTGAAGATCTAAATGCTGGGGACGAGAATTAGAAGTGAGGACGACGAGTCTAGAAGTCCTTGAATCTTTTTATATTATTTTCGTTATGAAATCTTAAAGTTTTGTTTTGAGTTGTTAATAGTTACCGTTAGCAGACTGTTGTGTTTTCCTTTCTCGCCTTGTATTCCTTCGGGGATACGGCAGTGACGCCCAAACTAAATTTGAAGTCTTCCGCTAAGTTTCGTCTGTTAACGTTAGTTGACTTTGACTTTTCTATAATTGAATTTCTGGGGCGTTACAGAATGGTATCAGAGCTCTGGGTTGCGACCTGGTAGCTCCTAAGTGTTCCTTAGGTTTAGTTAGACCTTAGGATGTTACGTTCGTAGTGTGAGTGTAGGATGTGGGTATGGAATGTTTGTCTGTTTCTTGGATTTCTTATATGTTGTAAGTGTGTGTTTAATTATTTTATTTTTCATATGTTGGATTGTATATCGTCGCCTTTGAAATGAGCATGAGACTTTAGCTCCTCTGAAAGACTTAAAAAAACCCGAGGTGGGTACGGAATACGACCCCAAGGAGGGCCTAACATAAGAACAAGACCTCTGATGAGAGTTCGGAGGCCGACAGAGGACTTGATCTACGTGGAGCAGTCGCTGGAAATTCTAGATTGAAGAAAGAAGTAACTACTATGAAGGATCGTCACTATAGTGAAAGTGGGACGGGAAAATTATGCCAAAACTAAAGTCACCTTGAAAGCCAAGGAAGAGATGAAATTGAAGTATCAGCACCTACTCAAAACATAAGATGCGTCGAGTTTCGAGGACGAAACTCTTTTAAAGAAGGTAATGATGTAAAACCCCGAATTTTTTTGGTTAGTGTCAGTGTTAGTTCCGTTTGGCAGACCGTTGCTGTTGAGTTTAAGTTTCGAGGACGAAACTTGTTTTAAGGAGGTAAAAATGTAAAACCCCGAAAAATTCAAAGTTGTTAACCGTGACATCGTTAGTAAATTAGGTTTTACCTCGTTAATTGTTTATTATTCGTTTGTGTTTATCTTGCTAACACTTGAGCTTGTAGGATCGTGAGAGACTAACAAGGGTATATCGGTAATTTCGTGGGTTTAGTATTATTAGTTTTACTCTATTTTAGTATTATTATTAATATTATTGTGTTATATGATTAATTATGTGAATATTAATTGCTATGTGGTTACTATTAATATTATTATTAGTATTATTATTATTATTATTGCTGATATTATTATTATTAGTTGTTTTCCAGAAAAATCAGTTTTTAATTGTTTTATTGTTGGGTTGGGTTAGGATTAAGAGTAGATTAATTGGGTCTTAATTAGGTGTTAGTATAAAAACCCTTCTTTCTCTCTCAAAACCCTAATATCAACCCTAACCCTAGCCTCTCACCTCTCCTCTCCCCTTCTCTCTCTCTAACTGGTGCCTCCACCACCGTAGCTCCCGCCGCGCTGCCGGCAACCGCGACAGACCACCAGTCACCACCCAACTGCTCTCTCTCTCTCTCTCTCTCTCTCTCTCTCTCTTTCCATCTCTCTCCCTCCGCTCACCGCGCCACCATTACTGGACATCGCAACCGCCAGACGCCGAAAATCGCCGCCAAGAGCTCCAACAGAGGAAACCCGGTTCTGCCGTTGTTGTTAGATTCGAACCGCGCCACCAACACCACAGCGCCGCCGCTGCTGTCGCCGCCGACCTCGACCCCCGACCTCCGTCCACCCAGCCGCCGCCTGCACCGCCAAGAAACCCCCCGCGAACCCAACGTAAACCCTAACCCTAATTGATGAATAATTTCTTTTTCCTTTATTATTCTGTTTTTGAAATATTATTATTATTATTATTATTAAAATTATTATTATCAATTTTATTATTTTGTTATTTCTGTAATATTTTAATTTAGGGATAATTATTTGTAAGTATTTTTTGGTTGTAATTATGTGTAAATTGTTAATTGTTATGTGTAATTTGTTTATTTGTTATATGTAATTTTATGTTGTAAATTGTAATTAGATTAGGTTGTAATAGTTGGTTATTAGGGTTAGAAGTGGTTCTTTATAGTTCTTTATATCCTTTATGAATCATGTAGACCATCATATTATTATTTTATGCACGAAATTGGAAGTTTAATATCTAGGTTAAATTCTTGTTTAACAAATTAAGTTGGTTAATTTAGATTCGATCTTTGTTAGTAATTCGTTTCTTGTTAAATTCTTGTGTAATAAGTTAGGTTGAGATTATTGTTTATTAGTTCTTGGTTCTTGATTTAATCTTGTTTAAAAAGAAATTAGTTTTGTTTAGGATTCTTGATTGATAGTTTAAATATTTATTTGTTCTTTATAGTTTATTCATATGTTCTTAAGGTTCCTTCTTGTTTATTGGTTAAGAAATTCATGCTTAGGATAGTGTTAATATTTCATGCATGACTATTATAAGGTTAGTATTAGAATATATGCACATAAGATATGCCATGTTAGTGTATGATTTTTTATGCATGTTTTAGGATTAGATTAAATTATTAAAGTTGATTTCATGTGTTGCAATTTGGTTTTGATGATGAGAAGTTTGATGTTTGAACCCTAAGTTAAGTTGGACTTTATACCTTAGACCCTAGTTACTGTTTTGAGCCCAAATTAGGACCCCGGGATCGAATGGTGGAAGTTAGAACCGAAATTATAAATTAAATAAGAACCGGGATCGGGACAGTTTCGTTAGTGTCTAAAGATCGAGTCACCACGCCTAGTGTAGTTACCTTTTGATCAAACCCTTTGGACTGGGGCTTCCCTTAGATGTTAGGAACCATAGGAATTTTACGGATCGAACGTTTGATTTGTATAACCTGAGTTATAACCTTTTTACCAGAACATGTCAGATCTGGACCAATTGGGAAGATGGGTGTTTTTAGAGTTCTTCGGGACTGATATGGGCTTGGTCATCAACATAGAAGTTCTAGTAGACATCCCGAGGTTTCCGAAAAGTCCAACATCAGACCCATAGGATGTCGGGAAGTCGAGTTGTGACCCGTTTTATGTGAACGTTACAATCTGTCCTCTGCTTGCTTTTATTTATGAAAATTGTTGAGTAAATTTTATGTGTGAACTTGTTATATAATTCCTTGAGTGTGTTAAGTGTAAATCATAAATGATAGGAATCTAAGTGTTCCTAGGGGATGGGTTAGATAGTTGATTGTTAATACTAACTTCGTTAGAACGCTTTTTGATTAGATAATTATTCTTATTCTAGGCCCGAGTTAGTGCGTGACGATAGTGAGCTCATGTGTGTTCTCCTTATTGCTATACTGTGACGTTATTCAGGTAATTGTCTATGCTCTAATCCCCATCGGGATGCTCTTTAAATGTGTTTTGATGTTTTATAATCTATTTTGAGAATTGCATCCCGAAAGGGGACTTTCGTGGAAATACGACCATCTGTTTTGATAATCCTTTTGTTTCGATTGTGATCTTGGTTTATTTGAGTTGAGAAATTTGATGGTCTTTTATTCGAAGTTTTGTTAATGGTTTTGATAACTTGGGATGGTTTGACTTGAGAGTCGTGAGTTGAGTTTGAATATTGTTTAAATAATTCAAGTGGAAACGTTAAGCGGGTTTCGGGGGATAACTGTGCGCAGTGTAACAACTCGCAGTGGTTATGATCAGAGATCGTGGCTTCCTTCCCTGATATAGGATAGTATTTTGATGCCTTTGGTAGGCGATATTATTTATGCCTTTGGTGGGCGATGTTCTTGATGCCTTTGGTAGGCGATGTTTTGATGCCTTTGGTGGGCGATATTATTTATGCCTTTGGTAGGCGATGTTCGTGATGCCTTTGGTAGGCAATGTTACTTTAAGGGATTTGGTATCCCGCCCGCAAATTAAAATATGGATTGGATGGGTTGAGGAAACAGTATGGGATTAAAGGTTTGTAAAACGTTTGATTTGATCCCTCTCCCAAAAATAAATTGAAATGAACTTAAACTGTTTTAAATGTTAGGGGTAGACATTATTGAGATTTCCCCCTCATTTTTGAAATGTTTTGTTTTCAGGTGAAGATCTAAATGCTGGGGATGGGAATTAGAAGTGAGGACGACGAGTCTAGAAGTCCTTGAATCTTTTTATATTATTTTCGTTATGAAATCTTAAAGTTTTGTTTTGAGTTGTTAGTAGTTACCGTTAGCAGACTGTTGTGTTTTCCTTTCTCGTATTCCTTATTCTTCTGGATACGGCAGTGACGCCCAAACTAAATTTGAAGTCTTCCGCTAAGTTTCGTCTGTTAACGTTAGTTGACTTTGACTTTTCTATAATTGAATTTCCGGGGCGTTACAGTTTGTCATGCATCAAGTCAGTCTATCATGCAACAAGTTAGTATGTTGTCCATTGAGTCAGTTTGTCATGCATCAAGTCAGTCTATCATGTATCAAGTCAGTCTGCTAATTGAGTCAGTCTATTGTGCATTGAGTCAGTTTGCCATGCATCAAGTCAGTCTGTCATGTATCAACTCAGTTTGCCATGCATCACGTCAGTCTATCATTGAGTCAGTTTGTTGTGCATTGAGTCAGTCTGGTGTGCATTCAGTCGGTCTGTCATGTATCGAGTCAGTTTGTCATGCATCAAGTCAGTCTATCATGTATCGAGTCAGTTGGTCGTACATAAAGTCGATAGTCGTGCATAAATGCATGAGTGCATGAATGCTTGTGTAAAAAAAAAAACAACAAAAAATTTACATTGTTTGTGCAAAAGCTTGGTAGACTAGTTGTATGCATACCCGCATATCTGAAAATAAAAAAAGAGAAGAAGCAGGGAAGTGTCACATCGTTCCTTCATAACGCAACAATGGGGGCTGTGTAAGCCCATACGCTATCAGACCGGTCGACATGGTTTCCAATCACTGAGAGCAAGATTAGAGTAAATCTCTAATCCAACTCTTGCTGGGTAAATTAGCATTCAGCCAAGTCTGCATCATCAGCCAGACACGAATTGCGCATGTCCGACACGAAGGACATAATCTTCACTTGACTAATACGGATCAACGACCGGGCGAATTCAACAATCCGTTCCCCACAGTGAAATTTTGGCACCTATGCGCCTGAAGCATAATTTAAGGAAAAGGGTCATCGGTAGAGTTTCGGTGAAGTTCCTAAGTATCAAATTATCATTATTCAGAGCCGCCGGCAGAGCTCGGCGCAATCGCAGCAATAAGAGCCATCACCCAGCTACCGCACAAAAGGTCGCCGTCATCATCATCACCCAGGGCCATCGGCAAAGTTTCGATGCAATTCCAATCCTGAGCCATCGGCGTCGCGCCCGGTGAAGTCTTAATCTCCTAGACATCGACATCATGCCCGATGAAGTCTCGACCCCCAAGGCCATCAGCAGCGCGTCTGGTGAAGTCCTTAGGCATTGAAAATACCAATCATCATCATTACCTAGGGTCATCGATAGAGTTTCGATGCAATCCCAATCTTGAGCCATCGGCATCGCGCCCGGTGAAGTCTCAATCTTCGAGCCATCGGCATCGTGCCCGATGAAGTCTCGACCCCCAAGTCCATCAGCAGCGCGTCTGGTGAAGTCCTTCGGCATAAAAAATGCCAACCATCATCAACCGACACCGGGAAAGACTGGAAAACTCCATGAACCATCGGCATCATGTCCGATAATAAGTAAGGCGTCATTCTCGCCCGAGATCAACATCGACTCATCAACGGTCAGGTAGAGCATCATTCTTGCTCGAGATCATCCCCAAAGAGGTGCATGCTGCCCGCAACTACGATACATGACGAAGCTTCCAAGTGTCAACCCACACCTACAAGTAAGGCGTCATTCTCGCCCGAGATCAACATCGACTCATCAACAATCAAGTAGAGCATCATTATTGCTCGAGATCATCCCCAAAGAGGCGCATGCCACCCGCAACTATGACACAGGACGAAGCTTCCAAGTGTCAACCCACTCCTACAAGTAAGGCGTCATTCTCGCCCGAGATCAACATCGACTCATCAACGGCCAGGTAGAGCATCATTCTTACTCGAGATCATCCCTAAAGAGGCGCATGCCGCCCACAATTGCGACGCAGGACGAAGCTTCCAAGTGTCAACTCACACCTACAAGTAAGGCGCCATTCTCGCCCGAGATCAACATCATCAACGGTCAGGTAGAGCATCATTCTTGCTCGAGATCACCACAAATGAGGCGCATGCCGCCAACAATTGTGACGCAAGACTCAGCTTCCAAGCGTCAACCCAGGATTTACAATCCAAAGTCATATCCTCAGGCTACTTTGACCTTCGTCCTATTCGGACTCGATCAAAGTGGGGGCTCTCTGAAGACACCAGAATTTTTACCGATATAATCTAGACTCATCAAAAATATGCATGTCAGATAGGCCAAATGGTAAATGGGTCATTGGGCCCAAAAGATCAATAACCCGAGTCCAAAAAATAAAAGAGGTCGCGTATAGTTGTTAAAACCCCTCTGGTTTTAACCTTAAATGAGCAGGCCCACACAGAAGCAGGCCCAGATGCGCGCCCCGACCCAGGAAGCTCAGAACCCGCCTAGGTTTTGAGAGAAATAGCGAACGGCGTCGTTTTTCTCCACGTCACTAATCCGTGTGCTGATAATCTTATAACCCGCCTAGGTTTTGAGGTAGTTGGCGCCAAAATCTGCATGCATGCAATTGATCCCTTGATCCCTTGATCTTTGCCCCACGTGTTTGACTTCCCCTTGACCACCCAAAACCCGCCTAGGTTTTGTTCTCTGATGGCTTGATTTGTCGGATATGATCCCTCCATTTCCCTCCAAATCTCTCACTCCCTCACCTATAAATACCCCCTCCATTTCACCTTCATGCCAACCAACAACCATCATCAAAATACCCTTACTCTACTATCATTCACATCAACCATTATCATCATCTACTACCATTACTCTACCTTCATTTCATAAACAATCATCCACCATCACCCTTACTCTACTCAAATCAACTTTCATCATCAACAATTACCATCTAATACACTTACTCTCCTCTCATTTCATCAACTTTCACCATCAACAACTCTCACAAAAATCACCACCATCATACTCACACTCTATTACTCTCATTTCCATCATATTATACTTCCATTCTTTCAAAATCTCGTCATCCACATTCATTTCTCATGCCCTCATAATCACATTCATCACAACCGCATAACCATCCATATACCACTTTTCCAAACCACTTATATTATTTCATCCAAGTTTCAAGTCAAGGGGGCAACTCAAAGGATCAAGTTCATCATTCCTATCGCCTTAAACAAGGTTCGATCTCTTTGGTTCATTTTGTTATTATTATTCATGTAATTCCTTCTTTAATTCCATTACATGTACATATTTTGTAAATTGAAAACTGAATTTTTATATTGCATGATTCGAATAATAATTCCGCGAAATTAACCAAACTTATCCCCGCTCTCTTTCTTGTCAATGTTGATTTTATAGGGTCTGTTTTTATAACTGGTGGATTCGAGGGTTCTTATAACTCTCGAATCCGTAACCTTACCCCCGAATCTAGAAATCGGGTTCGTAGACCGGAGTCTTTCTTTTCTTATTTAACGGTTTGTCGATTTCCTTAAATCGGTTGGCGACTCTTTTACATTTTATAAATTCGTTTAACTATTTAAAATATTCGTTTATGCATAAAATAATTTAAGAAAATAATTTAGTTCATTTCCCTTCACTAATTTAAGATTGGACCCGAAGAAAATGGGCCAGAAATTAATAAAACCTAGGCGTGTTTTATTAATTTCAGCCCATTTTCTTCTGGCTCAAGGATGCAGACGGCCCAGCCCAGGGCCTGCTAAAACCTAGGCGGGTTTTAGCAGCTTCTGGTGGCCCGTTTGCTCCTCTTCGGGCTTGAATTTAGTGATTGGGCCGGGATTAAATTATTGTTAAATTAATTTGTGTAATTACGGATAATTTAAATAATAAAAAACCGGGATTATAAATAAATAAAGTTTCATCACCCCGAAAACGAATTTTGAAAATTAAAAATATCCTTATTTAAGGATTAAGCAACCTTAGTCGGCTCCCGATCACCTAAGTAGCGCATCCGAAAACATTTCCCCGAACGGTAATTTTCGGGGTCCTACACCAACCCCTCCCCTGATGTTACCGACCGCCAGCAGCACCACCAAGGGACTCCCTGCAGTCACACCTTCGACTTCCATGCACCCACCACCTGGGCCACTTGAATTGCCATTGCGGCTCGAGGAGCCCCCGAAGTAGGCTTGTTACCCTTAGTGTTCCCGTTGTCGCTGCCGCTATCGCTGCTGCTAATGTTGCTTTGTATGTGAGGCATCTTTAATTATTATTATTATTATTATTATTATTATTATTATTATTATTATTATTATTATTATTATTATTATTATTATTATTATTATTATCGTTAGTATTTGTATTATATGTTATGCATGAATTAGAGTTAGTTAATTTGTTAAATACGAATTCTTCGGTTATAATTGAGTAATGATACATGTGATAGTTTAAGTAGGGTTGATTGTAGTCTCGAAGATTATTTGTTTCAATATCGTTCATAAACTGTGAAGAAGGGTTAATTGTGTGTTTAGTTAAAGTATTAGTTAGCATTATTGATGCATAATTGATGGTCTTATGCATCAAGGTCAACCATGGAGACATCTAATACTCACCTAGAAGGAAGAAGAGCTCAAGTCTCTCATATATCTCTCTACTTGGAAGGGATCAACTCATATGGTCGTATACTTTTGCTCCTTAATTCAAGGACCGTGAATCTATCATAGAAGTCATCCTAGAGAGGATTATTCTACATTCCAAGAGCTTTCATATGGTTCAAGAATCTTTAAGTTTGGATGAGAATCCAAGGAGTTATCATCATTTGAAATCTAGTTTAGTTCATTGTTTTCTTTATGATGTAATCATTAGAATAGATGATGTAAGCCTCAAGGGGCCTATTTCTTGATTTGTGCACGTTTAGGGAGGGCTAGGATTACTATAAATACCCCCCTTAGGCCTCTTGTAATCTCATTCATTCATATATCAAATACAAACACATGGTGTTGTTTTCTCTCTAGCTTTTGTGCTAGTTTTCGTTTCTCTTGAGGGAGTTTCGAAGTTATCCCCTTCTTCTATTCAAGGGTGGCATCCTTGAAGGTGAAAGGAAGGAATTGAAGGTCTCTTGAAGGTGGTGTGGCTATATCCTTCCAAGAGTCTTCAAAAGCCATCATCTATCCATCGCTCATTCATCCATTTATCATCCATTTCGTGTTATTCATCAAGAATTCAACAAGAATTCATCAAGCATTCAACAAGAAGCATTTGTCCTTCATCAAACACGCCCAAGCTTCATTCGCTCGTCCATTCATCATTCGTTGTCCATTTGTTCATTATTTCCATCCAATTGGTAATCATCTTTCATAGTTCTTTCCATCCTTTTTCATCCATTTCTATTCCATTTTGGTTCTTTGAACTTTGAGAAAGGAGATTCCTATCTTCGTTTTTAAAGATCCTTAGATATTGTGTAGTGAGATCAACCCTTGGTCCCATTATGCATCAAATTTGGTATCAGAGCTTAGGAGTTTGAATCTCTTAGTTCTTGAAACAATCTTTTTACAATCTTTCCCTCTAACACACTATACCCATCACACGTCCATCACAAAAATTCAATCCCATCATCTCTCCATCACACGCCACCCATAAGTTCTTCCAAGAACTCATCAAGAACCCATCAAGAACTCATCAAGAACTCATAAAGAATCATAAACTCCACAAAGAACCCGTGAGCCCAAACACAAATCCAACCAATTCCCCCTCACGTCCCATCTATGCTAACCATCCTACCATGAGTTTCTTGTGATCTTTTGAATCAAGATAGGTTCTAATGGATTGCAAAAGGTCCAGCAAGAATTCCCAACGTGAGCTACAATGCTTGAAGCAACAAATTGATGATCTTGCCAAGCAATGGAAGATTGTGGGATTCTTCCAAAGGGACAAGAAGCACAAGATCACGTATGGTTGACTCTTCTATGGTTGATTATGAAGCCACCTTATGCTCGGAGTTAACATTCCAACAAAAAGAATGGGAAGAAAGTTCAAGAAGATTTCTTGCCATCCGACATAAAGGTGACTCCATCAACAATCTTGAAGGAGTTAAGCAAGGAGCATGGATGTACTTGATTATACAATAGAGTTCAAGTGGCAATTATGGAAGAATGGCCTTAAGGAGGACGATCCACGATTTTGGTATACTACTCTTGGTCTTAATGATTACATTCGTCGTGTTGTTGCAAATCAACTTCTCACAAACTTGGAAGAGTTAAGTTCTTTAGCTCGATGTTGAAAGACAAAGGAGATGTTGTCATTGCCAAAGTTTAGGTCACATTGATTTGGAGTGCCCTAACAAGAAGAAAGATGTGTCTTTGGTTGAGTACCAAACACATGATAACAAACCATTTGAGGAGGAAAAGGAAGAAGAAATTGGGATTGACGCATATGAGGAGGAGAATAAAGAGGAAGAAAAGGTAGAAGAGGAGCATATGGAAAAGTGGCTTGTGACAAAAGAAGCAAGTGTGCGTATGAACATCCACAAAAAGAGTGCAAGAACTCTCATTATACCAACAAAGGAGAAGTATGTTCGTTGAACCAAGAAAAGGAAAGTTGTGCCTCCTATGGAAATATTGTTGTCCTTACGCAAGGGTTAAGCCATGACAAGTTCATTCATTTCAATCCAAGAAGTTTAGTAAGTCTTTGCTTTTACAAAATTTGCAAAGATTCATTATATTGCAAAATTACTTCTATGGATTCTTGTCATACATTGGAAGGACCAAAGTTGCTTGATAGGAATATCATGCCTCTTGATGCATCTCTACTTCCATCTTATACCACACGGCCTAAGAAGGAAGAAAGCCATCTTGTGTCGATCATGAAAAAGGAGTATCGAGGGAATAAAGAGTATAAGGATCCTATTCTTATACATTTTGAGAAGAATGAAACGGATCCAAGTATCCATCACATTTTGAATCTTCCTATGAAGCATATCTTCCATGAGCATCCAAGAGCTATCTACTTAGATCACTTGGTTGAAAGGCCGAGAATTCGAAGGATGAAATAGCCCAAGTCATCAAGGTACATTGTTTCATGCTAAATGACAAGGGTAAAGTGGTAAGAATAGACTTGGGAGTGAGAAGCAACGTGAACAACCCACGTTCACGGTGAAGAAATGCAAGTCCAAGTCTTATGGTGTTCGAGAAATCATCGGAAGAAAGTTTAAGAAGTTAATCAAAGGAATCTACGATGACTTCAAAGCTTTCAAGAAGAAAGTCTTTGTGAAGAAGGCAAGTGAGAGTTGATTTTTCCAAAGTTTGAGGGCAAACTTTTTCAACCGGGGGTGTATGATGCATAATTGATGGTCTTATGCATCAAGGTCAACCATGGAGACATCTAATACTCACCTAGAAGGAAGAAGAGCTCAAGTCTCTCATATCTCTCTACTTGGAAGGATCAACTCATATGGTCGTATACTTTTGCTCCTTAATTCAAGGACCATGAAGCTATCATAGAAGTCATCCTAGAGGATTATTCTACATTCCAAGAGCTTTCATATGGTTCAAGAATCTTTAAGTTTGGATGAGAATCCAAGGAGTTATCATCATTTGAAATCTAGTTTAGTTCATTGTTTTCTTTATGATGTAATCATTAGAATAGATGATGTAAGCCTCAAGGGGCCTATTTCTTGATTTGTGCACGTTTAGGGAGGGCTAGGATTACTATAAATACCCCCCTTAGGCCTCTTGTAATCTCATTCATTCATATATCAAATACAAACACATGGTGTTGTTTTCTCTCTAGCTTTTGTGCTATTTTTCGTTTCTCTTGAGGGAGTTTCGAAGTTATCCCCTTCTTCTATTCAAGGGTGGCATCCTTGAAGGTGAAAGGAAGGAATTGAAGGTCTCTTGAAGGTGGTGTGGCTATATCCTTCCAAGAGTCTTCAAAAGCCATCATCTATCCATCGTTCATTCATCCATTTATCATCCATTTCGTGTTATTCATCAAGAATTCAACAAGAATTCATCAAGCATTCAACAAGAAGCATTTGTCCTTCATCAAACACGTCCAAGCTTCATTCGTTCGTCGTCATTCATCATTCGTTTGTCCATTTGTTCATTATTTCCATCCAATTGGTAATCATCTTTCATAGTTCTTTCCATCCTTTTTCATCCATTTCTATTCCATTTTTGGTTCTTTGGAACTTTGAGAAAGGAGATTCCTATCTTCGTTTTTAAAGATCCTTAGATATTGTGTAGTGAGATCAACCCTTGGTCCCATTATGCATCAATTATTACTATGTTATTATTCTTAAAAACAGTCTCTTTAAACCCTTCTACTATTTTTATAGTGTTAATATTGTATTATGATTATTAAAACTCCAAACTTTACGTATTTATGTTTTATTAAGTGTTTACTATGTGTTTATATTATTATTACATTATTGTCGAGTTTTCTTTATGTAAAATTATTTTGTAGTTAACTAAAGGGTGGTTCTAAAACTCCTTGTTGGTTTCATAAACTTTATGACCTATTATGTGTAGTAAAGTTTCAAACTTTATGTGTTAATCTTGTGATATTGTTATTTTGTGTATTAGATTATTAGTAGGAATGTTATAGGATGTGGTTGTAAGAGTTATTCTTTATTGGTGTTATGGTGTTAAGAGAATTGAAGTCATTTGCTTAGTTTTGATTGTAAAAATTATGAAGTATAGACCTTGGTTGGATTAGGGTAGAGACCTTGACCTTAGCCCACTATTTTAGGCCCAAAATAGGACCCCGGGATCGATTGGTGAAAGCTAGATCCGAAATTATTGACTATGTGGGAGCCGGGGACGAGACAGTTTCGATAGGATGTAAAGAACGGGTCACCATAAGTGGTATAGTCATTCTTTGACCAAACCGTTTGAGCTGGAGGTTCCCTGAGATGTTAGCTTTCATAGAAATTTTGCGGATCGGACTCTGGAGTTGTATAAGTCGAGTTATATCCCAATAACCAGACCTAGTCAGATCTGGATAGCTTGGATTGATGACTATTTTTGAGAACCTTAGAGTGTGTTTTTAGTCTCGAGTTCAACATAAGAGTTTTAGTAGACATCCTAAGGTTTTCGAAAAGTCCAAAACGAGATCCATAGGATGTCAGGAAGTCAAGTTATGACCCTTTCTATGTGAGTAGTGTAATCTATCTTGTTATTACTTATTAATGAATGTGTTGTTATGTAAAAAGGTTGATTGGTTTTTAATATGTGATTATTTGGAATATGTTGAGTAATTCAAGGTGTAAATTCATGAATGATAGGAACCTTACAGTGTTCCCAGGGGAGGGTTAGATAGAAAGTAATTAATACTAAATTCGAAGGGCGCACTTTGATTAGAGAAATTATTTTATTTTAGGCTCGAGCTAGTTTGCGTCGTTAGTGAGCTCAAGTGTTCGTTATTTGCAGTGAAGTGAAGCTAATCAGGTAATGTTTATGCCCTAATCCCCACTTTGATGCACTTTAAATGTGTTTTTTTGTTGATTTATAATCTGTTTTGGAATTTGCATCCCGGAGGGGACTTTATGTGGAAAATGTGACCATCTGTTTTGAATATTTGTTGTGATTATTGATTTATGAGTTGAAAAATTGAGATGGTCTTTCATAAGTAATTTTGGTATTGGTTTTGATAACCTGGGTTGGGTTTGACTTGAGAGTTGTGAGCTGAGCTTTGCATAAGATACTAATAATCCAAAGTGAAACATTAAGTGAGTTCGGGCAACACCCCAGAGACCAGGATTTGGTATCCTGCAGGGGGTTGTCAAGAGATTAGGGGATGCCCTGATATGTGATAGATGATGATTATGCCTTTGGTGGACGAATGTTCTTATGCCTTTGGTGAGCGAACGTTTTGATGCCTTTGGTGGGTGAATGTTATGATGCCTTTCGTGGGCGAATGTTTGATACCTTTGGTAGGCGAATGTTATGATGCCTTTGGTGGGCGAATGTTTTGATATGTCTTTGGTGGGTGAATATTTTGATGCCTTTGGTGGGCGATTGTTTTGATATATGCCTTTGGTGGGCGAATGTTACTTTAAGGGATTTGGTATCCCGCCCGCATAATAAAATGAATTGGTTGGGTTGAGGAAAACAATTATAAGGGTTAAAGGTTTGTGAAATGGTTTGACTTCTTCCCTCTCCCTTAAATTAGTTGAAATGAATTTGAATTGTTTTTAACGGTTAAGAGTAGACATTATTGAGTTTTCCCCCTCATTTTTGTAATGTTTTGTTTTCAAGTGAAGATCTATATGTTGGGGACGGGAATTAGTAGTGAGGCTTGGCATGCTTAGCTTTTATTAGTTTGTGTTATGTTTCAATTCAGAAAGACTTGAAGTTAGAGATGTTAAGTTTGATTTCTAAGTTTGAGTTTGTTAGTTTGGTTTACCGTTGTCGAAAAATTGTAGTCTTTCCTTCTTGCCTTGTATTCCTTTTAGAATACCGCAGTGACGCCCAGTTAAAAAGAAAAAAAAAAGAGACTTCCGCTGAGTTTTCCGTTAACGTTAGTTCGACTTTGACTTTTTCATAATTAAATTTTCGGGGCGTTACAGGAAATAGAATATAAAAAGTAGAGGAGAAAAGTGAGGAGAGAGAATAGTATGAAGATATTTTGGTAATGATTGTGGTAAAGTGTGGTGGAGTGTGGTGAAGTGTGATAGAATATTGAGTAGTGCGGTGTGGTGAGGTACCGCACCGCACCGCAAGTTACCGTATAAAAGAACGAGCCTAACTCTTAGTTGAATTATTAGTGTTTTAGTGAGAAGTCATTAGTGTATAAACTATCATTTAGAACCAATAGGAAAAGGTCAACACCACCCATTAACACATACAAGGAGAGAAAGTAAAAGAAGGTATGACTATGATGTGGTGCGATGTGGAGGAAATGTAGTGGATTGTGGTGGGTTGGGAAAAGTTGTAGTGGATTGTGGTGGATTGGAGAAGGTTGTGTGGATTGTGGTGGAATATGAAAAGTTTAACTTTTAATAAAAAGATAAATTAAATTAGAAAAAGTAAATTGTGGTAGATTGTGGTGGAATATGGAAAGTTGTAGAACAACGTGGCACTGCAGCTTGCCAACCTCATAAAAGAACGGGGCCTGGAGTTATACTGGTTGAAAGGAGTGGAGGGAAAAATAAAGGATATAATGAAGTAGTAAAAGACAATTGATGGCATGGGTAGAGGTCTGAAGTAACAATACAGCGTTTGCCTGATGGACAATACACAAGCAAGGGTGGAGAGTTGACACCCCAAGCTCTGTTCTTTTGTGCAGTTGCCAGTTGGTAAGATGTGAATGATGTGTTGTTGTGAAATTACGAAAAGTGCAGTGAGTTGTGAAATGATATGTTAAAATTTGTGAAAAATGTGGTCGATATGATAAGTTAAGAGAAAGAATTTGAAAAGTAGAGGAAAAAAATAAAAAATAAGAAAAATAAGAAGATATATTAGTAATGATTGTGATATGATATGGTAAAGTGTGTAAGAATATTGAGTGATATAATAAGTTATGGGACCGCATTGCACCATATAAAAGAATAGGCCTTAGTCTGTCAAAGCAACTTAGCAAAATACAGTAAATGATAGTTGAGTTGTCACGAGGCATTTCAATCAGAGCAAATGCATTAGCAATCCTAATTTTTGAAATGCAAGCGGGGTCCACTCGTTCCACATTATGCATCAATTTTTTTTTTTTTTTTGGAACTTCATTTCATGCTTCTTACAATAATAAAAACTCATTCCTACTTTTACTCAATAAAAAATTTATTTGTGGAATCCGCTTTATCTAAAATATACAAATCAATAGTTTTTCTTTTATTTTAAATCTATATGAAGGCCATGTGTCAAAATTTGATTGGAAAAGATAAAAGAAAAAAGAAAAAATACGGGTGCAAGTAGGAACTTTGCAGCATTTTGTGAGCGTATTCTCAATTTTCTTGTTCATTATTGAAGCAAACCGAAACTAACTGCACATATTCCAATGCTTGAAAGATAACCATTGTAGGCAACCAGTTGGTAATTGGTAGTTGTTAGCTGTTAGCTTGTACATTAGTGATAGATAGCTTTTGGAGTATTGTGACTTTAGTATTTGGGTTAGTGATTCAAAGAAAATGTTTGGTAAAGTAGCTTTTTCTGAAATGCTGTCTCAAAAAGTTTCATCAACTAGCTTTTTGAAAACTAGTTTTTTGAGTCCAAAAAGCTAATATAAAAAGCTACTTACCAAACACCTCAAGTAGTTTTTTAACCTTGGTCAAAAAGCTAAAAACTACCCAAAACGCTGGGTAGCCAAACACCCCAATGGTCTTAAAATACTATGGAGTGGGAGGAAATTTAAGTCGGGAAATCATACTATTATATGGATTTCTACATGAGCGCAATATCCGTTGCATCTTCTCCTACTATTTATTGAATAAAGTGAATATTTATCATAAAGTTAATACTTTAATGTTGGCATAAATGAAAAATGTTGTCATAAATAATGAAGACGATGACAATGGTACCCATAACAATAACTAAAACACCACCACCAACAATAATAATTATTATTATTATTATCATGGATTATTGGACGTCAATATTTTCTACCCAAGTTCCGCCTTCCACGTCACACATTATGAAACTACGTCATCTTTCCAATGAGTTAAAACCATAATAACTAGAAGGTGTACTGTTAGAGGGAAATAAGTCGATAGTTGGTACTACTAGTGTCCAAGAAAATAGTTTGTATTATTAATCTCCAACACCCCCAAAATTGGTATTATTGACGTCCAAAAACCCTATTATTATCATTACTAGTCCTTGTACCCGTGCGTAGCACGGGACAAAGATAAATCACACATATATTGAAAATATTATTTAAAATATATCTTAAATAATAGGAGTGGGAATATTAGAAAGAATAACAGTATAACTAATAATCTTTAAAAATATGAGTAATAGTACCTAAAATAAATATAAAAAAGAAATCAACGATGGAAAAAAAAAAGAAAGTTACTTTTGTACATTTTTTTAAAAAAAAATGGAAACCTTTGTATATCTAGCTAAGTTATAGTTGAATAGGGATTATATTTATGCTCGTTTATATAAGTCAATGGAAGGATAGTGAAATATCGTTTTTTTTTAAGAGAAATATTTGATGATTTTACTCACAAACGAAAAATTCAAAATTTACAATATAGACAAATGCAAAAAAAGGGGAAGTTGCAAAAAAATTAAAGAATATGTGTGGATGTCTTGGTCAACTTGCTTCTACCATAAAATACAATTATGCCGGTTACTTATGATGTAAAGTACAAAATTTAAATTTCTTTTCAAATGTTATATAGATATATATATTTTTTCTTTGTGCAGTGCGTGAGTCATATTAAATATTCGATATTATAAGTATTTTGGATTATATGTATGAAGAATCTATATATTTGTTGTCATATTTTAAGCATTGAAAATAGAATATAATTGACAAACATAATTTACAGGAGTACCTATTTTAAAATATAAACTTTTAATTACTGAATGATCTAAATTTTAAATTAACTAATTCATATATATTAAATGTAAAATTATAATACAAAGTTAATTTCAATGATCCTTGAATTGTTTATATATGTTTTGCAAATAATGCATTTGATGGAGAGAAAGTGTAACAAATTTTAGTTTTTAAGGTTGTTTCAATGAAGAAAATATTCACTTTTCCTTGGTTAGTTTCGTACGTTTCATAACACAAAGTTATATATGAATTAAACTTTATTTTAGAGGACAATTTATAGAAAAATAATGCTAAAAATAATGTCAAACTAAAACAATGACTTGCAAAAAATTATAAATGGTAGAAGATTATGACAATTTTATTGCTCGTATATTAATAGAAGTCATGAATCATAATTAACTCACAAATTTATTATCCTTTACGTGAAAGTAATAAAGATATTTTAAAGTTGATAAAAGTCATTAACATGGAATAATAACTATAGTTTATTTGAATATTCTCGTATCCAAAACACAATAAAATGAAAATAAATTATAAAAAGATTTAGGTCAATATATAGTATATGGTAAATTAATAATTCAATATAGTGGCATCAAAAGAAGGTTCAATATAGAATTTTCAAATCATAATCTTCTTGTACCTAAAATCACAACAAATATAGATAATGCAATGAAAAGTTATTAGAGCTTGGTTAATGCATATATATTAACTAATTACAATTTAATATAAAAAATTTTCAACTCGCTAAATGAGTTACATCTCGCAAATTATCTTTAAAACATTATTCTTGTGCTTTAAGGGCAAGAATATATGATATATTTATATTATTATTTTCCTATGGTTTCAAATCTTAAAAATTATATTTCAATATTTGATTGAATTATCCTATAATTTTTCTTTGTCTTCTTTCTGAATAACAATATCTCATTTTAATATAAATGGTCCTCAGTCCCTATAAGCAAATACTTTATAAATATAACTGAGAACTAAAACTACTAATAATTTTCTTGAAAAAACATGAAAATTATTTTAAATTAAATAAAAGAGAGTAAAAGTATACTGTAATGTGTAGGCTTGAGAGTAAAAGTATACTGTAATTCTCTTGAGAAAACATGAAAAATATTTTTCCAACCATTTTCTTTTTTTTTTGATCGCTTTTCCAACCATTTTCAAATAGTAGGAAAAAAATGGTAGGAAAATTTGCCAACCATTTTAGCAAAATTGGTTGGAATTTCCAACCCTTTTTTCCACCAAAATTTTTGAAAAATAGTTGGAATATGAAATAATGGTTGCTAAAATGATTGCTTTTTCCAACCATTTTAAATTTGTTGGAAAAAATTGGTTAGTAATACACATATTTTTAGTAGTGTAAGTCCGTGTTAACTATTTTTAGTCGAAGTATTTACCAACGTATGAATTTGGCATTGATAAAAAAAAAACAAATTAAAGTATCAATTATATATCATGGTACTATCTAACTACTATTTACTAATGTGTTAGTATGTTTTATTTATAATAATTTCCTATTATTTTCCTTTACTTATTTGAATTCCAAACAATAATTTATTTGTTTAAAAAGACTTGGGCATATTTTTTCTTATTATTATTAGATGGGACTATTTTTTTATTAGAAAAACATGCATATATATACATCCAAATTCTAAACACCTATAAAATACTATTAATTCTTTTAATATAAAGATATATACAAATGAATAGAGACTAAAGAAGAGTATGTTGATTTTATTTTTGATTCAAAAAAGAAAGGTTAATGAAGAGCGAAATTCGATTGAAATATGCTACTATTTTATTAGGAGATGAAAATACCTTTACCATTTAGGTTGTTTCTTTGTAAACAAAAGCCTTATTAAAATTTGTTTGTCATTGAATAATTATGGATATAACCTGCAAAAAAAATCATAAAATCAATTAGTTATGCAAATTAAACTCAAATACAATATTAAAAACTATAAAAAAAAAAAAGGTCATCATAGATATATATAAAAAGAAGAAGGAACAACCTAAAATAAAATACTTTTGTTTCAAAAAAAAATAAAATAAAATACTTTATATCATATATTGGTTCCATGACGGATTATGAGATAGTATAAGGATGAGAGTTTAAAGTGTGATATATTGTAAGTCTATGAAAATGAAAATCTTTTTGAAAAGTTACATGAATATATAGGGTTAGGGACAATGATATCATTCATTAGTAACAATTAAATTATATTAAATATGCATTGATCATTGGTGAGGAATGAGAGTAACTTAACTTACAAATATTATAGTCAATGAACGAAATTATTAGATTAAGATGTTTTCTCCATAGCCGATCAAAGCAACTCTTGAGTTGCTTGTATCATTTTCCCCGTTTGTTTCCATTGGCGGCATTATCAAATTTTAATCCAATATCTTTAATATACATGGATGTAACTCATTTTTATAACTGATAGTTGACATACCCGTGCGTTACACGAGGCAATCATAAAACACACATATTATTAAAAGTGTGGTTAATAAGATTGCATATAAAATAATTAGATCATAATTTCAGAATATTTTTTGAAAATGCAATATATATATATATATATATATATTTATATATATATATATATATTTATATATATATATATAAATATATATATAAATATATATATATATTTATATATATATTTATATATTTATATATATATATATAAATATATATATATATTGTTATATTTTATTTAATAATCGTATCATTAATAAAAAGTTAACCCTATCAAATAATCTATCTATTGATGCAATAAGAACACCAATGCTAATATAGAAAGCAAACTCTGATATAAATTTATAATTGAGTCCGAAAATTTTACACATGAATTTTCTCTCGTAAAACATAGAAGATCAAAAACATTTTATGAATAGATTTTGTTCTCAAGAAGCTGGTCTAGAAAATTAGATATCATTTTCTAGAAGGCAAAAATTTGTCAGCCAATCAAGACTCGCCACGTGGAAATTGATAGTATTTTTTAGTTTGGCCAATTATAATCCGCCGTGTGTCAAAATTAATCATGGTGGATCATTTAATTATAAATTAAATGATATTATATTTTGGCCAATTAAATTATGCCGCGTGTCATGGATGACATATAAATATTTATCCTTTTTTAAAAAAAATTAAATGAGCCTAAATGTTGGCCCAAGTTCTCTATAAATAGGAAGTCTCTTCCTTCATTTTGGATGTGGAGAAAAACATAAAAGGAAGACTCAAAAGCTCTCATACTCTCTCTCTCGAAGATAAGAAGCACAACAAAGCTTAAGCTCGTGCCGTACATTCGTGGGAGATCAAACCACTTCCTCTTGATCGGGATCAAGTCTCTATGACCCTCGTTCAAGACCACATTCATCCAAGAATATATTCACTCAACACTATTCATACAAGATCACATTCATCTAAAACCATATTCATTCAAGACTCATTCAAGTTCATCCAAGGAGATCGAATCGGAGGAGTTATATTTTATTTTGTAACAAATACATAGAGATTGTACCCAAAATCCTTTGAAATTAGTATATCATATTTGTTCACTAATTTCTTGTGTTTATTTATTTAGACCCGGAAATTTGTGTTTACAAATTTTGGCACGCTCGGTGGGACATCTCTACCTCTCATCTCTTTCTCCAAAATTGAACTACTCATCATTCGAAGAAGATGGCGCCCAAAAACATCTCTCATGGTTCAAATAAAGTTGCTCAATCCAAGTCATAAGGATCAATAACTAGTATGACATCCTGTGGAGTAATCACTAGAAGGATGGCCAAGATCACTACTATTGAAGCCAAGAAACAAGTTGATGTGAGTGCCCCATTGTAAATCGTTGACTCCAACTTGCCGGGGGCAATCCAAACTACTTCCACTTAATTCATTGACACAAAGAAGATGGTCGCTCAATGGATGTATGAAATCCACCATCAACCATTGAGTGAAGGGGATGAAGGCTATGATGATGGTGTGGAAACGCCAAAATCACCAAGGGATCCGCTCTCCTTCGATTTTGATATCGTCTCTATCGACACCATTATTATGCCCGTCATGGTCACAGATGTTATTAACTATGAAGAAGAATTCAAGACTATGAAGGCTACGCTGGCAAGACTTGAGAAAGAAAGCAAGGAAAAGACTGAGCATATTAAGCGACAAGATGAGCGGATCAAGAAACTGACAAAGAAGTTAAAAGAGCGACCTGCTAGAAAATTTGACGAAAGTTCGGGAGATGAAGATCCCGACAGAGGATCCAATCACGAAGAGTCCGACGAAGAAGATAAATATGAAGAAGTTACCGGCTCAGGCTCATTGTCTGTGGAGCAGATCCAAAAACTAGTAGCCGATGCGATAAAAGCTCATATCGAGGGAGGTTCTCGTAAAACCCAATTGTACATGAATCCTTACACAAAGAGGATTGACGCACATCGCATGCCTTACGGCTATCAGCCACCGAAATTCACTCACTCCGATGGTAAAGGGAATCCTAAGCAGCATATAGCTCATTTCATCGAGACATGCAATAATGCTGGGACTGAGGGAGATCGACTGGTAAAGCAGTTTGTTCACTCGCAATACAGTGCGGGTTGTTGTATTGTATCCACAGGGAGCAAGGACTTTTTGTCAAAACATTCACTACTAAGTCTTAGTTTAAGGTAACCAAAAACAATTATGAGGGAGAACAAGAACAAAGATCGAAAATCAAGCAAAAACAGAGAAAAAGAGGATTCAAGGGTTGGTTTTCACCACCTAATGATTTTCCTCAAACAAAGCAATCCCGGACAAAACACTCAACCAAGCTAGAAGTTAGGATATTGCATGAATAAGGCCACGTCAGGGGCCTCTCTCAAGGTTTACCCAAATTTAGCCCTCGAGGTTTGTCTAATAATCTCTTAAGGACGCACCGAAAGAGTTGGAAATGCAAAGCTCCTTATCCGAACCCTTCCACTATTCTCATGTGGAACAACTCAAATATCCATTCGAATACCCTAGTGACTACGCTTGGATGGATTTAGGTGGCTTTCACAACACTAAACACCATAGTTAAAAGAGCCATCGAATGAAAACTTCATAAACAAGGCCTAATGTTCTACCTAGAACTAACTCTAAACAAGGTGACTCATTAGGGGCTAAACCTCCCCCTAAACCCTAAGGAAACTAGCCACTAATCATGGTATTAAGCATTAAAACTATCAAGCATAAAACAAGAACCCTAAACATGATGTCTAGAAAGGAAACTACCATAAACAAGCAAGAACAATGAAATAACAAGCAAAACAATTAAACAAGCAACAAAGTAATTAGCAAAGTAATTAATGAAAGAGTTAAGAGAAGAGAAAACTTATCAAAATGTTGTAGATGAACAAGAGAAAGCAATAACAAGATGATCAAACAATCTCTCAATTGTTTGAATTCCCAAATCTTCAAATACCACAAACCCTAGATTAATCTCTCACTAATCTCTCTCTAAAATCCCTAATTACAAGCTGGAAATCAATGTCTAAGAACTAGAATGGATCCCTAGATGCCCCCCCAAGAAATCGTCAAAGATGTATATATATACAAGTGAAATTTGGTTGGCAAAACGCAGCACTTCATGCCGAAAACACGCGCAGGACATAGGGAGACCGTGGGTACGGTCTATGGGCCGTGGCTACGGTCTTGCGTAGCGAACTGCAGATTTCGCTTCTCTTCGCAACACCGTAGGCACGGTGTCCCAAGACCATGGGTACGGTCTTGTTCGGTCACTTCATCTTCTGCACATGCCTTGCACCCACCGTGGGTGCGGTCTCCCAAGACCGTGGGTACGGTCTTGTTCGGTCACTTCACCTTCTACACATGCCTTGCACCCAACGTAGGTGCGGTTATCAGGACCGTGGGTACGGTCCAGCTCGGCCACAATGATGGTAGCGGGCGCTACCCCAAGGGTGGCGGGGGCTACCCTCTGCCTTCCTTCCCTTTGTTTCTTCCTTCTTTCCAAAGCATGTAACGCCCGTTTCGAGGGTCGTAGCGGGTGTTACTTCACTAATTGACACCAAAGGTGAGGAAAGTGGTCCTGGGTTAACTCCGCCTTGGCTTTCGGTCCGACTCGGCTCGGGAAATCACCAAAAATGCTCTAAAATAGCCCTTTTTGCTACGTTTTGAGTAAAAACTCCAAAACTTACAAAATGACCAAAAACGCATTAAAAACTATGAAATTAAACCACGAGACGAGTTAAAAGCTTAAGAATTAAGGTGGTATTTAGACACAAAATTGTGTCTAAACACCCCCCCCCCCCACACTTAAACTTTTGCTCGTCTCGAGCAAAATAAAGCAAAACAAATAAGAAAACTAAACACCAACTCCTCTGTTGTTGGTGGAAACGAGTGCATTTAGCGTATGCACCAAGCCCTTTGAACCCCCCGGCAGCCCGGGTGGGCGAGATGGACTCGTGAGGGTTTGTAGCGGCTATGCCCACAAAAGCCAAAGAAAAAGGAGAGAGGGAAAGTGAAAACAAAACCGAAGAAAACAAAAGGAAAGAGAAACAAAAGCTTTGATTTAAAGGATCTTGCAACCTTAATTAGGAAAACGTTATTAAGCCTCCAAAAGGAACCGTTAGGAGCATCTCACAAACACCCATCCCAAGCAAAATTCAATCTTAAAGATTTTCAACTCCCTACACCTCATGCTAAGCAAAACCCCTTGTGCAAATGTGCAAGTGGGTTCTAACCGAATCCAAAAGTCTCCAAAGACTCATGCTCGAGCTCAAAAACAACGAAGCAAACAAGAGAAGCGCTGCCCTTACTCGCATTTGGTCGCCCTTGGCTTGGTGAGGGTTGTAGGTGATGCAAGGAGAGGCCCTACACTTTTAGAATCACAAACTTTCTTATCTTTTTGGTTGGTTTCACCAACGAAATTGCTTTTTCTTTTTCTTTTTCTTTTTAAAGGTCGGTATTAGCCTTACTTTCGAGAATTGGACGGCCCAAATACGGGGTTTACCCTCCCAACACAGTCTTTTCCATACCCACATCCGTTGAGAATTCGATATGGGAGGAGCTTAAGGGGTAATAGCGCCGTACCGCTAAAACCGGGCCCGCGTAGGTTGGCTAAGTGTATGGTGGTTAATGTCATTCAGTGACACGCCCCACTTAATCCAGTTATTGTAGCTTTGCTTCTTTTTCTTTCTTTTTGACTTTGCTTTGGCTTTTGCTAAACAGGAAAAAAGAACAAGCTCGGACACAAACCCCTAGAATCTCCCGGTTTCAACCAGAACGAGAAAGGAATCGGGGGTCTCACTAGACACTCAACGAAGGAAATCTAATAAGGTAAGTCATGACTAGTACCCGAAACAGGGTCGAAAATGCTAAGACCGGTTTCTTTTAAAGAAGATTAAGAACGGCTTCTCAATTTCGACAACAAAATCCAAGAAACAAAGCAAAACAAAGCGAAAACGAAAACGGAAAGAAAACTTTTAAGGCTTTCACTTCCTTTTTTCTCCTTTTTCACACAAAAATTTTCAAATTTTAGGCAAAAACTAAGAAAACAAAAACCAAAAATCTAGGTGATCTACCCTTGAAACAGAATATCTCCTCCCCCCCCCCCCCCGCACACACTTAAAACGCCACAATGTCCTCATTGTGGGAAGGTGTCACATGAAAAGGGTATAGAACCTAAAAAAACAAACAAGAACAACTAACAAATAAAAGTGGTGGCGACCCAAGCCCACACGGCTCCAACAGTAAAAATATTCCGAACAAAAACACTCAAAGGGGCTCGCCACCCAAAAGAAAAATCAAGCATGTGAAAGGATCATAGGATATTCAACTCAAAAAGAGAAGAGCGGAGAGATATTACCTCGAGTTCTTCAAAACAAATGATTACTCAATCCGCGATCCGTGATAGCTGTTCGGTCTCGTTTCTAGCCGAATTAATATCTTTTATAAGGAGTTTTGCTTGTCTTTTATAATTAATTTAGGAATTTTATTATGTTTTTATGTATTTTGCAATATTATTAGATTTTTTAGTATTTTATTATTTTTGTTATTATTTTTTGTTAATTATAAATCAAAATAATAAAACTAAAACAAAATAGAAAATTAATTAAATAAAAACCTAAACTAAATCCAATCCAGCCCAATTTCCCTCTCTTCCCCTTTTCCCTTGTCTCGGCCCAAGCCCAAAACCCCACCTAACCCATCTACATAAAACCATAACTCGCGACCCGTCTACCCTAACCCATACCCGCCCCGTTTTCCCCCTTTCTTTCCCTCAGCCGACGAACAAAACACCCCTAAACCCTAATCCCAATCTCATTTTCCCCATTCTCTTTTTCTCTCACCTCTATCCCGTCCCCCTCTTCTTTCTCTCTCTTTCTCTCTGTTTTTCTTTCTCTTTTTCGCCCAGTTGCACCGACAGCCACCATCCACCATCCTCCATCATCATTCAGTCTCCCTTTTTTCTTTCTCCTTTCTTCTTCTTTATTTCGATTTTTCTCAGTCAACAATTACAACAACCGACATCCATTTGCAACCATAATCATTCATCATCTCGTCTCATTCTTTTTATTATCTCAATTTCTCATTTAATCTTTTGATTTTTCACTAATTATTCTTGCAATTTGCATATTCGGTGGGATAATTCCAAGAAAGTGGAGATCGAGTTCAAGTATAAAAGAGGAAGAGGAAGGCGAAGGCAAAAGCATCATAGGCCCGAAGGTCGGTTTTTGGGGGGTGACAACCCAGAAATCGTCAATCGGCATCATAGGGTTAGATTTAGGTTATTTCCGTTTTAAATTCTGTCTTCATTGTTCAAAGATCTAAAATCGCATTCTAGGTTTAGAGTTAAGATTAAGTTTTGTTCATGTTGATGTTTAAAATCCTGTTTTGTTTTTGTCGATCGATTCTGAGTTTTGGTTAAGATTTTAATGATTTGTTCTGTTAATTTTGGTTGATTTTGGTTCGAAGCTTGGGTGCTCTGATTTCAATCTCGGCTTTCTCCTTTCTCTGTTTCTCCTTTCCCTTTTCTCCTCCCTGGGTTAGAATTGGACAGAAGGGAATCACGTCCCTCTTTGCCTCTATTCTTCTTTCTTCATTTTGTTTCAGTTATTTGATCTAAGCATAGTGTGATATTCTCTGTTTTATTTCTTCTCTTTGTTTCCATATGTCTCGGTCAGTTTAGGTGTTGCTTGGATTAGTTAGATTCAGTTTCATTAAGGTTATTTTAGTATTAGAGTTTAACTGGGTAAGTTAGTGTTAGGGTGAATTTATGAAGTTAATGTTTAGTTTGATTAGGGATTCATAGCTTTTTTTAGAGTTGTTTAAGGGTTGTTTCTGCAAAATTTCCCTAGAAGTTTTATTCTCTTCAATTTTATCAATTATGTTTTTACAGTTCAAGTCCTTTAGTATTAATCACAAAAATTCCAAACACAATCCACAATTTAGTGAGGAGGAGGATTAAGGATTTACAAATTCTCCTTCAAAATGAGGATTTGGAGATTCTTAGTAATCCAATTCACAAACTTTTTAGTTTGTTCGAACCACACTACAAAAAAAATGGCTTTTACCAACAAATTGTTAGTGACAGATAAATTATTTATTGGTAAAAGTGCTAATTTACCAACAGATTAGGTATCTGTTGGTATTAATGATAATTTACCAACACTTAAATATCTGTTGGTAAAATTATTTTAATTTCGACAGATAAATATTTAACTGTTGGTGTTATTTTTACATTACCGACACTAACATTATTTGTTGGTAAAAGAATTTTATTACCAACAGATAAAAATTTATTGTTGTTATTAGTGTACCATACATCAGAATAACAAACACATCAAAAATAAAATTATTGTTGGTAAAATAAAAAATTCCTCACTGCTTTGAACAAGTGAATTGAACAACCGCACATCACAGTACATATCTCGTAGTCTCGCACCCTTCGCCAGAACCCTAACCCCAGACCTCTCGTTTTTCACCCTGAAACCACCACCACACCATCATCGGCACAACCCTTGTCGTGCGTCTCCGACCACCGCCGCAAGTCTCGGGGTTGTCTTATTCGCAAGGCTTCTATTCATCCCACATCCCAGCCTTAGAATGGAATGGAGCGTATCTCTTTTTCAACTTGCACCTTTCTTTCAAGTTTCATCTCTAAATTCTGGAACGATCATTCGAATTATTGGTCAAGCGTGGGCTTCATCTCTCTCGCTTGCTTCAGTTTTTCCTAGTTCCAGTCAAATGCCACCAGTCACGCACAGTTCGACGGTACACCAGTCACACACACAGGTCAGGGTTACTCTGTCAGTAGCATAAACCGACTCGAATTCAATAAAATTGTCGTGGTATCGTTATTGTCATTCTTTGCTATCGTTATTGTCTTCCAATTGGTTGTCGTTGCTCTATTGTGCTTCCAATTTGCATATAAGCTCGTTCAATTATTATCATTCTTGTATCTCCACATTGTTGATTTTCATATATATCCGGTTTTGCTCGATTGTCATGATTTGATTGTTCTTATATCTTTTTTGAAAATTTAAACAACATACACTCAAAACGATCCCAGCATCTGACTTTGGAGAATTATGGGATCTGCAACAACTACGGCAAAACATATATCTCCACAAATCTACCCCGTGATTTCAATGACAGGAAAATAGCACAGTTATTTAGGATTAAATAAGCAGGTCATATTTTTGTAGGTTATCGATTGGAAAATTAGTCATGTTAATAGGGTTCCCTTTTAGTATACACAAAAGATAAGGTCATCTTACATGAATATTCATTAAAAACATGAAGTTTCCATTCCATTGTATGAAGTGAATTGGAGTTTGTATTCTTCTATGTGAATTGGAGTACACTGGACAATGAGATAAGTAGTGGGAACTTATTTATCATAAACTAGAAGCCTCGTAGGAGTTGGCCACTATTTATACGAAGCTATGAAATGTCGTGAATTGGAGTTTGTATTCTTCTATGGATTGGAATGGCAGTGCTTGAATATGAATTTAATTTAGTTCACAACTTTTTGAGTCTCTCATGTAGAAATAGTGAAGATGGCACCAATGCACCATCAAAGGTTTGTTTACTGTCTTGACTTATAAAAGACAAGCTTTCTGAATTTTCATCTCTCATTTGCTTTAATAATTAGTTTGTTATAATCTCTATACCCATAGAAATAATTGGGCTGGTTTTTGAAGTGAATAATTTGTTGATTGATCATGATGAATCATTATGGCTGTATGAGTTCAAGGGGTGTGTTTTGCCTTGATTTTGATTGAATATACACTTGTTCAATTTGGTATTAAAGCTGAGGTTTTAAGGTCATTTGAGTTGGTTTATGCTTGTTTCTTTCTGTTTTGCTGAAATTGTGCTATTACTTTGAAGTACTTCTAGGAGGTTGTTTTTGAATAAATCACCACCAACTGTTGTTGATTAGATGCTACTTTAGCAAGGACAACAGCGGTGAGGTTTGTGAAATGCAACACCCGGTTGATATTTGCTGTCCAATTCTTGCCCAGCGGGTTCCTGATAACAACAATGACTCTGTAAGTGACAATCCATATACTCTATAGTCCTCTAATTATTTTTTGATGTTGGTGCTCTTGAAGTTGAGCTTCCTATTGTTCTGTACTTGTTGGTAGCTAATTAGAATAACAAATTAGGTATTGAAGAAATGTCGCATAGTAAGGTATATTATTCCTGATATTCCTACAATTCTTGAAAATTTCTTGAATAGGAACCTGAAGTTTCTAATGATACTAATTGCATTAGAGGCTTTGTCTCTATGATGTCAATATAGTACTTCTTGTTATTATATGCCACCATGATATTGTCTCCCGTCGTCAAACATGAGTAATTCCTCAGTGTAGTCTCCAAACTGCGCTGGGAGGGGAAAAAATGCATAAGTGCCACATAAATAGAAGTGTCCCTAAATAGAATGATACAGTGACCCAATAAGGGGTAAACCAGATGAAACAAACTGGTGAATGAATAAATAGGGTAAGGAGATTACTGCAGCAAATTAACAGTTGATCGGATAAAATGGGAAGGGGTCCACCAAGAATTATGAAAGGTAACTAGATAATGCATGCTACACACTAAAATAAAACCCAGAAAGTCAAATGATTAGTACAAAGACATAACTTTTGCTCTTGGGTCTTGATCAACTAGTTACAATCACTTGATTAGTTTCTCTCTGCCAAAATAGGACATTGCTAAAACCTGAAATTTCTCACAATGATTTTATTCCTGATATTCCTCACTTTTAGGTTCCTAATTAGAATTGTATAATGATTTTTGGAATTAAAATTGTAGGAATATCAGGAATAATATACCTAACTAGAATTGTAGGAATGTCACTTTTCAAGGAATTAGAATTGTAGGAATATCAAATTGAAAATTTCTTGAAAAGTGGAGGGTTTTATGCGCACATCAGTCTTGGAAGTAGATGCTAGCTACTGAGGAATTAGAATTGTAGGAATTCGTCCTTTGTGTGACTGAATTCTTTGTGTTCTTGATTGTTTTGCCCTAAGTGAGAGGTTCAGGAGGGAAATTTTCTCTTGTTTGAGGTATTTACCAGAATACAATCCTTATGAGATACTAAGGTTTTATGTATGAGTTGTGTTTTCTTCTCTGCCATCATCTGGTTGAATCTCATGCGTTGCAAATATGATAGTGTCGATTTCCTAGAGTGTAGTTAATTGTTGCAAAATCACCATTGCCAAGGAGAAACCCTTTGTGGTTATTGTTCTTATGGGTTTGTGTGAGCGACTCTGGTATCGATACTCTATTGCCTTATCCATGATTGTAGTTAATCCGTATACTCTATTCCCTTATCCATGACGAACTGTTCTGAAAATTAGAATGACGAATCCAACCTGGTGAATCTATGAGTACTACTATCTAGTGGAGATGGATCTATGGGTACTATTAGTGAGATGAAAATTTTGAATGATTTAGTCATATTGATTGATTTTCTCTATTTTTTAAAAAAAAAAATTGTATTAGTTGCGTTAACTTATTTCCATCATTAATATTATTGTAGGGATTATCCAATGACCTTCTTTCATCACTTGAGGATGATGTTGTTGAAAGTGAAAGTGAAGATTGAAGATGTTGATGGTCGAAATCATGTGAATGTCCCAACAATCTTGATAACAATGTTGATGATCATGGAATGATAGCATATGAGTTATATATATAGACAAATTACGTTTAGACTTGTGTTTTTAGTTATATAAGTACTAGTTACAAACAAGTTATTAGCAAGTTTTCTTTAACAAATTCAAACAAATGAATTCTAGCTAGCTATACAATAATGTATTTGTTACTCTATGATATGTGATGTTTTGGAACGACTTTTAATTTTAGGTCTATTATTTTTAGGTGAAGCAAATATTTACATATGTACAAATATTTGTTAATACAGGGATATATTGAAAGAGACATCTACAACTAGCAGGTGGTGGCAAAAATATAATTATTAATAAATATAGGATTTAGCTATATAATAATTACCAACAGATGTGTGCAGGTGTAGATTACTATTATCAACAGATGTGTGCATGTTCAGAATACTATTACCAACAGATACATGAGGACTATAATAAGTTTTGGCACCAAAATTGTATTACCAACAATTTATTTTGTTGGTAAAAGTCTTTTCACCGACAGTTTCATATAAATTGGTAAAGCCTTATGCAATACCAACATATTTGATCTGATGGTGTTACTAAACAATACCAACAGATGCACTTATCTGTTGATATTACCTTTACCAACGGAGTTTTTACCAACAGTTTTGTGACAGATAATTATCTGTTGGTAAAAGCTATTACCAACAGAAAATTCACTTATACCAACAGATATGACCCTGTTGGTAAAATTCATATTTCTTGTAGTGCCAAAAGATTCAAGTGAACCTTAGTTTATCGAAGGTATAATTTCTTGTTTTCAATTTAATTATTAAACTTAGATTTATTGCTTCTTACTTCTTGCTTTTAATTGCATCCTTAGTTTAGATTTATTTCTGTTAAATTTGGTTTAGTTCATCTTTTGATTTATGTTTTCTAAATTATTGTTATTATGAATCATTAGTTTAATATGTTTTCCTTTAAATTATTTATCGCTTTCCGCACTTGAAAACCTCTTTCGCAAACCAATTACCTAATAACCTAAAAACACATCCCTGCGGATACGACAACCCTTAGGAATATCTTGTTCCTAAAAGTCCCCTAAAATGCAACCGAACAATATGACTTCAAGTAAAAACAATCAAAGCTCGTAAGATCCGCATGCAAGACTAGAAACAAGAAAAGAGACTAACTAAGAAAAACTAAAAATTAACTCAAAAGAAAGAAATAAAAGTATGGGTTGCCTCCCATAAAGGGCTTGTTTAAGGTCCCGAGCTTGACCTAATTAGATTTACTTGATTCTTGAGAGGAGCGGGGTGTATGAGAGAAGGGTGACAAGCTTTCTCCACCATTTCCTCCTTCTTCTCTTTCCACATTTCGCCATCATCTTCATGGATGGTTTAGTCAATCGCAAGGGATATAGAGGTAACCCTCTTCTCAGTCTCTCTTCCACCCACTCTTCTTCTTTATTTCCCATTGTTTCTCAACTTTGTGTATATAAGAGGGATGCCTCTTAAAAATCTTGGTAGACCGATTGGAATTAGAGGTTAACTTTGCCTCGATGTTAGGTGGTTTGACGGGTCTTGGGGTTTTGAAAATTTCCTCCCTTGACTTCCACGTTCTCAATATGGGTTTCCCCCCAATCTTCTGGTTCTACTTCAAGGAAATTCCCCTCTTTTAACTGCTCATGATCATTATTCTCAAAAAACTTGCCCTTCTCCCCAATCCCATAAACAAACTCTAACAACCCCATAATCAAATTCTCCCCAATCCTTTCAAGCAGTCCTCCATAACTAGGCGTGATATCAATGATCCTTTTAAATTTCTCTTCCTCACTCTTGACTTCTTCGAATTCGAAAGTTTCAAGCCATGCTGGGTCATTATCTCCAAGGTCGAATTCAAATTTTTCGAGGCCACAAGAGAAGGTTGACTCTTCCAAGGAACCATTGACCACGTCATCGATGATATCGACCCTGAAACAAGAATCCAGACAAGAGGGGGCAGTCATGGCCTTTTTTAGATTGAAATCAATTTGTTCATCACCAATGTGTAAGGAGAGCTTCCCGTTCTTAACATCTATCATTGCTCCCGCCGTAGCCAAGAAAGGTCGACCCAAAATAATTGGTATTTGTGCATCTTCGGCCATATCCAAAACGATGAAGTCACACGGAATAAAGAATTTTCCCACTTACACTGGGACATCTTCAAGGACTCCCACCGGGCGCCGAATAGACCGATCGGCCATTTGAAGAGATATTGTTGATGGGGTTTTCCGAGTCAAACCCATGGAACTTAGATTGCTCAATGAGATGTAGGAAATTCGGCTTGACCTCGAAGACAGTCCCCTCCGAGAGGTCGAGCAAAACAGTAAGAGAGCCTCCCGTACCCGTCAAAGGTGATGCGAATGACAGGAGGGTACGAGGTTCTGCCATAGCCTCTCGCTGTTGTCGTTCGAGAAGACGCCGACGGGCGTTTGCGGCGTTGTTGTGTCGTGCAGTCGCTTCGATTTCAGGATCAAAAGGTACAAGAGGTATTAGGTCTCTCCTGCGCATGCACTAAACAAGAAAACAACGTAAAAAGCCCTAGGGACTCTAGACTCGACTCAACAAGGTAGAAGGCCTCCTAAACTAAACATACGTAGAGTAAGTTAAGACTAGAAGGGGCGCTTTCTCCCCGGCAACGGCGCCATTTTGTTCACTCGCAATACAGTGTCGGTTCTTGTATCGTATCCACAAGGAGCAAGCTCTTTTTGTCAAAACTTTCACTACTAAAGCTTAGTTTAAGGTAACAAAAAACAATTATAAGGGGGAACAAGAACAAAGATCGAAAATCAAGCAAAAACAGAGAAAAAGAGGATTCAAGGGTTGGTTTTCACCACCTAATGATTTCCCTCAAACAAAGCAATCCCGGACAAAACACTAAACCAAGCCAGAAGTTAGGATATTGCATGAATAAGGCCACTTCGGGGGCCTCTCTCAAGGTGTACCCGAATTTAACCCTCGAGGTTTGTCCAATAATCTCTTAAGGACGCACCGAAAGAGTTTGAAATGCAAATCTCCTTATCCGAACCCTTCCACTATTCTCATGTGGAATAGCTCAAATATCCATTCGAATACCCTAGGGACTATGCTTGGATGGATTTAGGTGGCTTTCACCACACTAAACAACATAGTTAAAAGAGCCATCGAATGAAAACTTCATAAACAAGACCTAATGTTCTATCTAGAACAAACTCTAAACAAGGGGACTCATTAGGGGCTAAACCTCCCCCTAAACCCTAAGGAAACTAGCCACTAATCAAGGTATTAAGCATTAAAACTATCAAGTATAAAACAAGAACCCTAAACAAGATGTCTAGAAAGGAAACTATCATAAACAAGCAAGAACAATGAAATAACAAGCAAAACAATTAAACAAGCAGCAAAGTAATTAGCAAAGCAATTAATGAAAGAGTTAAGGGAAGAGAAAACTTATCAAAATGCTATAGATAAACAAGAGAAAGCAATAACAAGATGATCCAACAATCTCTCAATTGTTTGAATTCCCAAATCTTCAAATACCACAAACCCTAGATTAATCTCTCACTAATCTCTCTCTAAAATCCCTAATTACAAGCTGGAAATCAATGTCTAAGAACTAGAATAGATCCCTAGATGCCCCCCCCCCAAGAAATCGTCAAAGAGGTATATATATACAAGTGAAATTTGGTTGGCAAAACGCAGCACTTCAAGCCGAAAACACGCACAAGACATAGGGAGACCGTGGGTACGGTCTATGGGACCGTGGCTACAGTCTTGCGTAGCGAACTGCAGATTTCGCTTCTCTTCGCAACACCGTAGGCATGGTGTCCCAAGACCGTGGGTACGGTCTTGTTCGGTCACTTCACCTTCTGCACATGCCTTGCACCCACCGTGGGTGCGGTCTCCCAAGACCGTGGGTACTGTCTTGTTCGGTCACTTCACCTTCTGCACATGCCTTGCACACACCGTAGGTGCGGTCATCAGGACCGTGGGTACGGTCCTGCTCGGCCACAATGATGGTAGCGAGCGCTACCCCAAGGGTGGCGGGGGCTACCCTCTGCCTTCCTTCCCTTTGTTTCTTCATTCTTTCCAAAGCATGTAACGCCCGTTTCGAGGGTCGTTGCGGGTGTTACTTCACTAATCGACACCAAAGGTGAGGAAAGTGGTCCCGGGTCAACTACGCCTCGGCTTTAGGTCCGTCTCGGCTCGGGAAATCACCAAAAATGCTCTAAAATAGCCCTTTTTGCTACGTTTTGAGTAAAAACTCCAAAACCTACAAAATAACCAATAACGCATTAAAAACTATGAAATTAAACCACGAGGCGAGTTAAAAGCTTAAGAATTAAGGTGGTATTTAGACACAATATTGGGTCTAAACACAGTTCGTTAGAACCCTTAAAGAAATGGCCTTTGATTGGTATACGGACTTGGAGCCAGAGTCCATCGACAGTTGGGAGGAAATGGAGCAAGAGTTCCTTAATCGATTTTGCATCACTCAACGCACCGTTAGTATGATGGAGTTGACAAATACGAAGCAGTGGTACCAGGAGCCAGTCTTGGACTATCTTAATCTGTAACGCCCCGGCCCCTCCCCGGGCCACGGACATTACCGATAAACTGCTTCAAGGATCGCTGATTGGCCCCACAAATCACCACGAGTCTTTCCAGCGTGCTTCGTCCTCGCTCACACACTGCCTGAGAAAACTTCCCAGGAGGTCACCCATCCTGAGACTACTCCCATCCAAGCACGCTTAACTGAGGAGTTTCCAACGGATGAGCTACCATAAAAGAAGGTGCACCTTGGTGATATAAGTAGTCATTTCAATCATTTTAAGCCACACTTTAACCACATACCCAGGGTATTACAGTCACCCCCACTTAAGCACACAACGTCCTCGTTGTGCAACAATCAAATCCAGAATCTTTGCCCCGCTAGGTGACTGCCCATGGCTCTCCCGTCCACTGGCGCAGGTCACGGTCGCGGGTCGGCTCTGATACCATCTGTAACGCCCCGGCCCCACCCGGGCCGCGGACATTACCGATAACTGCTTGAAGGATCGCTGACTAGCCCCACAAATCACCACGAGTCTTTCCAGCGTGCTTCGTCCTCGCTCACACGCTGCCTGGGAAAACTTCCCAGGAGGTCACCCATCTTTTGACTACTCCCAGCCAAGCACGCTTAACTAAGGAGTTCCCAACGGATGAGCTACCATAAAAGAAGGTGCACCTTGGTGATATAAGTAGTCATTTCAATCCTTTTAAGCCACACTTTAACCACATACCCAGGGTATTACATAATCGTTGGAGGTCACTTAGCCTTGAGTGTAAAGATCGATTGTCCGAAGCCTCCGCTGTCGAGATGTGTATACAAGGCATGGAATGGGATTTGCTTTATGTTTTGCATATGAGTAAGCCAACAACTTTTCAAGACTTGGCAACACGAGCACATGACATGGAGCTCACAATTTTCAAACATGATGCGAGAAGACCAAGTGTCAAGGAGAAACAAACTTTACTCGGGGGCACGTCAAAAGGAGTTCCTTCATCCATGATTTTTGAAGAGAAAAAATATCCTTTTTCCGACGGTGATACAGCTGAAATACTTGATAAACTTCTTGAAAAATGAATTATTAAACTTCCAGAGTCGAAGCGTCCAAATGAAGTTGGAAGAATCAATGAATGTAGATACTGCAAGTACCATAGGATCATTATTCATCCGTTGGAGAAGTGTTTAACTTTTAAGGAGCTTGTGATGAATCTCAAAAATGAAGGCAAGATCATGTTTGATGAAGACGAAAGCGATGAATCCGATTGAACTTATTGCAAGTTTTCAAGTTAAGTTGAAAAAAAAAAAAGACTCACAAGTCAAAAGTTCAAGACTTCCAAGTCATTCAAAAAAAAAACTCAAATCCAAAATCAAGACTTTCAAGTCATCAAAATTGAAGACTCTCAAGTCAAAGTTCAAGAATTTCAAGTCAAAGACTCCCAAGTCATTAAGACAAAATACTTATAAGTCAACAAAATTCAAGACTTTCAAATCATTCAAATCAAGACTTACAAGTCCAAATTCAAAATTTTCAAATCAAAGGCTCTCGAGTCATCAAGTTAAAGACTCTCAAGGCAAAATCCAAGACTTTTAAGTCATCAACACTCAAGACTCACAAGTCTAAATTCAAAATTTTCGAGAAAAAGACTTTAAAGTCACCAAAATTAAAGACTTCCAAGTCGAAACCAAGATTCCCAAGTCTTCAACACCAAAGACTCGCAAGTCCAAATTCAAGACTTCCAAGTTTGAGACTCCTAAGTCAACAAAGTCCAGGATTCAAGTCATCAAAGAATGTTGAATTTCCAAGGTTGAGACGTTCGAGGCATCAAAGATCAAGAGTAAGTGTTCAAAGGCGCGATGCAGACTCATGTAGATAAGTTGTCTTCCGATTATCAGTGATATAATCCAAGACGGGCCAAATTGATGTCCCCAACTAAGGAGGACAATCAAAGGTTACCGCTTGTTTTCTGATCGCCAATACATGCTTAAGATGGGCCGAATTGATGTCCCCAACTAAGGAGGACAATCAAAGGTCATCGCTAGTCTTCTGATCGCCAATACATGCTCAAGACGAGCCGAATTAATGTCTACAACTGAGGACAATCGAAGGTCACCGCTTATCTTCTGATCGCCAATACATGCTCAAGACGGGTCGAATTGATGTCCACAACAGAGGAGGACAATCAAAGGTCACCGCTTGTCTTCTTATCGCCAAGATATGCTCAAGATGGACCAAATTGATGTCCCCATCTGAGGGGGACAATCAAAGGTTCGACGTCTTTCCGATCAACAAGTTGTCTCCAAGATGGAATTGTTAAATAGTTCGTAACTTCCATGTCCGTAGATTTGGTACAAGACTATTCGATCAGCTTTCAAGTCTACAAATTTCTTCATGATATTGTTGCCAAATTGTTCAAACATCACAAACCTGCACACACACAAAAAAAAAGAACAAAAAAAACATAAAGTGAAAAAAAAGGGGCAGAATCATGATGGGTAATTTCATGAGTTTGACGCAGCCAATCATCAATTGCATATGCCATTAAGACCTTGTAATCAAATGCATGGAATATGGATCGAGCCACGTGTTAGATTTCTTGGATATGCTTGAATGTTGATCCTGTATCAAGAAGGTTGAGGCGGTTGTAGCAGTTGAACAATGTTGCATGCGTAATTTATATAGTGGCTTCAATTCCTTGAGTTCTTGATCAGAGAAATAGGTTGGTTGACATCATCTAGGAAAGTATTCTATGAGCACTAGTTGGGTACTTGGGCAGTAAATAGAGAATATGACAGCAAGATACGCCATTGACTGCTTGATTTTAATTGAGGAAATGGCATCCATAGACTGAGCGACAACAAAGACTTGGGAAGAGAGAAAGAAGATGGAAGTGGATGAAGAACACGATCACATATCCCTTTGAATCTCCACTAGCTAATTGGTTATTGTCAACCATTGAGGCTTGTCAGAGGCACGTGAATCAATTGATGGCTAGGTTAATTGATTTGTACAAGGCCTAACTTGATTCATGTCTTCATTCTTCGGCAATATTTTGAAATTATGCAAAGAATTATATTTGCTAATCGTTAAGAAAGAATTTTATCCACTTTTATTTAGTAAATCTTTTATATATATAAAAAATAATAGATTACATTTTCAATAAATATATTTATTTTCTAATCAAATCTGTATAAATCTTATCATTGTCTAATTAACTTTTTAAATATAGAATTGGAAATAGCATATAAAGTTGATTATATTGTATTTTCTAAAATATGAGCAAATAAGATATGAGCAAACGATATTAGTGAGACTTTGTTAGACAGTAGAAAACCATAAACTCCTAAGACAATTTAATTACATCAGAAAAGATTAGTGATAAAATAACAAAAAATGGAAACGGACACATCTAAAAAAACATAGGTCAATGAGAATTATAATCATTAAAAAACGAATCTTTTATATTCCAATTCGTTAGTTTTCCTCTTCATTTCATACCCATCAATCTTAAACTGTTCATGGCCTCTAATAAGTGTTCTTAGCCAACTATTCTCCTTTCCTTTTTCCTTTTTCCTTTCTAATTTTTCCTTTCTTTGCAGTTAGAGCTGGCAAAAATTTGTCCGACCCGAATTACCTAAATTGTTAAATCCGGAAAAAATCGGGTTTGGATATAGATTTTTTGTCCGAATTTTGATATTGACCGAATTGACCGAATATTCGAACATAAAATTTTTCTTTTTTTATTGTCCGAACCCGATTTTAGCTTCGTCCGAATTGTTCGACCCGGTTTGACCCGAAATAAAACCGGGTCCGGACATGAATTTCTCGTCCGAATTTTGACATTGCCCGAATTTTTCCGACACGAATTTACCCGGACCCGAATTTTTGTCAACACTATCGGCAATGGATTGTCTATTTAGTTTGTCTCCAATTCTATTGTTTTTATGCAGTAACTAATTCAATATTGTCGTCCTTTGCTGTAAATGAGATTATATGAAAGGCTCCAAAATAATAAACTTAGTATAATTAACAGTATATGTATTTTTTTTTTCTAAAAACTGTAGTTAAAATAATTGAAAAATATTAACTAGGTAAGGAGAAGAATTTGTAGATTTTTGGATAAAAAACAAAAAATTACTTAGGGGTACCCTAACTTTTGGTGAAATGTTTTTCTGGTACCCCAACTTTTAAAAACTAATTTTGAGGTACCCTAACTTTTAGAATTAGAAATAATTAGGTGAATTTTCGGCCAATGATTTGAATTCAACGGTGAGTTTTAGGCGGGAAATTGATTAAGTGTTTTTGTGGATGAAAATGCCCTTTGTTTTCGTGGACGAAAATGATTTGAATCAATCGGAGTTTCGCCGGAAATTCACCTAGTAATTTCTAATCCTAAAAGTTAGGGTACCTCAAAATTAGTTTTGAAAAGTTAGGGTACCAAAAAATTGTTTCTTCAAAAGTTAGGGTACCTCTAAGTAATTTTTTGATAAAAAAAGATTTCGTAGATTTGATAAGATAACTAAGTATATTCTACTAAATTAGGTAAACTTTTATATTACCTTTTTAATAATAAAAATAATATTAATGGATAAGATTCTTTCTTAACCATCGACCTCAGGGCGACGATTAGCAAAACCGTTATACTATTACCATATCACAAGGATATGTGTTTCCAAATCATTGACAATACTTGCCGTAAAAAGATAGCAATCGATGGGTTACAAAATCAGAAAGGGATTTGTGTTGAGTAATTCTATTGCAAGCTTATGCTAATAGTGGAGTGTAAAGAAAAGAGCACAGAATAAAAGCCATGTTAAATTTCTGCCCATTAAATCAAAATCGACTTTGGTACGGTGTAAAGTCAGACGGTGCAAGTGTCGTATTCAAGTTTCGAGACTCAACCGCAGTAAATACTACCAAGTCGTAAGTGCGGCCAATCTCGAGGGGGCACTTGTAGAAGGAAAAACTTTGTCACCCAATCAAGACTCGCCACGTGGAAATTGATGGTATTTTGTAATTGGTTTTTTTGCCACAAATAATCTGCACTGAGGGGCTTGTGACTGAGAATAATCCAAAGTGACTTTTCGGCCACTGAAAGTCTATACTTTTTCATTATTTTCTCATAGCAGTCCAAAATCAATTTGCGGCACCGGAATGCTGACGTGGCGACCGGAAAATATGTTTAGTCATACTTCAAAAAGGAAATTTCTAATCGCCATGTCAGCATTCCGATGCCGGAAATTGATTCTGAACTGCTATGAGAAAATAGTGAAAAAGTACAGACTGCCAATAGCCGAAAAGTCACTTTGGATTATCCTTAGTCACAAGTCCCTCGGTATAGATTATTTGTGGCCAAAAACCCTTTTTAATTTGGCCAATTATAATCCGCCGTATGTCAAAATTAATCATGGTGGATCATTTAATTATAAATTAAATGATATTATATTTTGGCCAATTAAATTATGTCACGTGTCATGAATGACACATAAATATTTATCCTTTTTTTAAAATGAATTAAATGGGCCTAAATGTTGGCCCAGGTTCTCTATAAATAGGGAGTTTCTTCCTTCATTTTGGAGGTGGAGAAAAACATAAAAGGATGACTCAAAAGCTCTCATACTCTCTCTCTCGAGAAGACAAGAAGCACAACAAAGCTTAAGCTCATGCCGTCCATTCGTGGAAGATCAAACCACTTCCTCTTGATCGGGATCAAGTCTCTATGACCCTCGTTCAAGACCACATTCATCCAAGAATATATTCACTCAAGACTATATTCATTCAAGATCACATTCATCCAAAACCATATTCATTCAAGACTCGCATCCAAGGAGATCGAATCGGAGGAGTTACATTTTATTTTGTAACAAATACATAGAGATTGTCCCAAAATCCTTTGAAATTAATATATCATATTTGTTCACTAATTTCTTGTGTTTATTTATTTAGACCCGGAAATTTGTGTTTACAAATTTATGTTGAAACTTCACAAACATTTTTTCTTTTAAAAAAAATACCACATCTTAAGCAATGAATATTTTTATTAATTTAGGCTACTATGTATATATTTTAATATAATATAGGCAACCTTAAATTGAGTAATTATAATCTTTTTAGTGGTTGTAATGTAAATAATTCCTTCCTATTGGATTTACATAGAAAATTTGAGAGCATTACAATTATTTTATAGAAGATTTAGTTTTAGTTTATTTTTTTTAATAACATAATGTCAGTTCAATTATATACATAACATCATATGGTAAACCTTGTTTTGTTAAAATAGAAAAGAAAATTTGGAAAACATTAATTTGCATACTTCAATTCAAAAGAAGTACATATATTTTAAATTCCTAAAATAATAAAAGCTTTTCTAAAAAGATCTATAGTTCAAGCCAATTTTTATAAGTTATTTACTCATATAGTAACCACTTACTACCATCTATCAACTTATTCATTGGAAACAAATTACTATAAAGCAAAACAATAATTTAATGAACGTATCAAATATTCTTCTATTTCCAGAATAAAATTAGACACGCATGTACTTATCTATAATAATAATAATATAAAAGTAATATATTCGAAATTTGAAATACTCAACCCAGAGTGATTGTAGGGGTTACCGGCCAATCAGATTAAAGAAAAAAAATCGATTTAAAAAAACAGTAAAAAATTCTCGCATATGAAATAATAAAAAAAAATCGATTTAAAAAATAATTGACAAGTCTAATCATATTAAGAGTCTACCTTATCTAATTAGAAATCTACGTTCCCAACCCAATTAGGACTCTAACTTCCACCCAAATCTAATTAGGATTCTACGTCTCACCCAAATCTAATTAGAATTCTACCTCACGACCTAATATATAAACATCGAAACATCTTTCATTTTCTTCCAATCTATCAACTATCAACATTTGAAGCAATCATTGAATTCTCGACAAACCTGCAAATACAAACAGGTTAGTTTTCGAAAAATACTATCAATACCACATCAATATATTTTAGCATGTATTTGCATGTTAATTTTTTCATAAAATTTTGCATGATACATTGGATTTACATGGTGAAAAATATCAAAAGATTACAATTTAGCATTCTCGATAATTTAAAAAGATTGAAAGTGTATAATCTCCGCAATATCTGTGAAGATATTCAACCCCTCCTTTTTTGGCTTTAGCATGTGTTCTGATGCCCCTCGGTCCTCATTGCCTAAGAAATCTATTAATATATAAAAAAGTAATATGTTTAAATTTTGTTGCACAGGCCTGCCTTTTTTTAATGTAAGCGATCAACTTTGGTAAGGGCTGAACTTGCTCAGTTGTATTTGCACAGGGCACCTAATAATTCATGTATCATCACTATGATTTCTTTTTGGAATTTGGATTTCGCTGATTATTTGCTGCTCCTTTTTTTATGTAACTTAGAAGGTAGCTGAGATTCGAGTGGTGGTCGAGAAGGTGATGCATGTCAGAAAACCGCATACAGGGGCTCAGAGAAAATGGTCACCAGCAACCCCTGCCAGTGAAAGTGATTGAGACCAGTCCACATAGCCAGAAGTATACATGTATGGCCCAAAAGACACTTTAAAATTTTGAAAGCATATATTTTTTTTTTCAACTGTGAAGTGTTAGAATGAAATTAGATCTCATGACTATATATGATATATGGAATCCAAATCCGAAATCATACTTTGTAAATGAGTATGTGATGATTGTTGATATTTTCTTCATCCTTTTCAATCTCAGTCTATTCATATTTTTTATGGTGAAGCCACCCTTCATAGTTTGTGTTAAATGTCCTGTAATTGTTATGTAACATCAACAAGATTTTAATGACAAAGCAACAATCGCACTTAGAAATGTAAGTCCATGCATCCCATAAAAAGGTGCATCCATGGAATAATAACTGTAATATGTTAAAGAAAAAAATCGAATTAAAATTACAGTAAACAATTCCCGCCCATGAAATAATAATAAAAAAATCGATTTTAAAAAATAATATACAAAAAGCTTAATCAATTAGGAGTATACCTTATCTAATTGAAATCTACCTCCTAACCCAATTAGGAGTCTAACTCCCCCCAAATCTAATTAGGAATCTACCTTCACCTAAATCTATATATCGTGCCCTTCACCAAATTGTTATTTCTTATAATTTTTGACACTATTTTTTCAATAATAAATATTAATTATTAATTATAAGAAACTAGGATATGTAGGTTGTGTCAATGAGCACCAAATGATACTCTAATCGAATCAACTCCTTCCATTAAACTTATTTTAAGCAATTTTTGAAATATAAAAAATAATGTATAAAAGTATAACTTTATTCAATTTATATGATTTTGTTTTTACTTGAATCGAGGGTATTAACATATTTATGTTTATTTTATTTATTAAACTATTTAAATATCTCGTGCATCCCCGTGCATCGCATGGGTTAAAGACTAGTATTAACTAATACATAAATCTTATTATTTTCATGAAAGAAGTTTAATTTACCGTATTAAAAAGTAGAATAAAATAAATCACTAAACTATATCAAAATATAACAAAAGTCATTGAGCTTAATTTTTTTCCATTTGGTAAATTGTAGTAATAAAAAACGAAAACTTTGTCTAATCACTATTACGATACAACGAAAAAAATAAAATGGATTACCATACCTCAAAAGCAAGATCGCCTCAAAGAAACAAAAAATATTTATATGTACTCCACTACTATGGAAGATCTCGATTTCAATTGTATGAATCGTTATCCACGCTTTATTTGATATTTAAACCTGAAAAACAATCACAAATAAACAATTCAAAATTAATTAATATGAGAAAAAAGGTACATGAAAGCAGAGAGAAAGAAGATAAAATCTAATTCTAAAAACAAACTCTAAACTTTATCTTCATCAACTCTAATTTATATGCTTGATTTCTTTGCTTGATTACCTTCATTATTCATTGAATTAAATGCACTCTAATTATGAATGATTAAGGGTTTTTGACGGAAAAAAAGCCCCCAACGGATGGACAATTAAGAATTTTATTGTTTCCTTCTAAAGCAAATGCATAATTACTGAGTTACTAATGTGCTCAGCCAAAAAAAAAACAATTACTAATGTGAGAAAAGACTTATAGATTATTACTCACCACAGGTAATTAGTGAGTTGCTAACATTACTAATGTGAGTTTTTTCTTGTTGATAAGTACCATTATCAACTAAGGTGAGCCATTAATGTGAATTTTTTTTATTATTATTCCACAATGAACGTTTTGGGCATTATTATTACTAATGTGAGTTTTTTTAATTAACGTTGTTTATGTCTCCATAAGATTCATTACATATAGGTTTCATTTTAAAATAATAATAATAATAATAATAATATATTGTTATAGTTATATAATAATAATAATAATAATAATTATTATTATTATTATTATTTGTATTAGTATTATTATAATTTTGGGTGCAATATTGTTTGTACTTCTTTACTTATTCTAAGTCTAAAATTTGTTGATTAGTGTATTATTTGGTAATATTTAGTCGTAAAAACATTTAACAATAATGTTGAGTGCTTATTTTGGATATTTAAATATGATTAATTTCATAAAAAAATTGTTATCCTTGAGTTTCTATAAGATTCATTGCTATACATATTAATTCCATTTACATTATTATTGTACAATAATGACTTCATTTTAAAAAAAGGAAAAGTCACCAATTATAATATTTCAAAAATGCCCTTCATAAAACACACATATTGCGATCCTCATCCTTTGTACCCAGAAATATACATATACTGTGCTTTGCACGGGACAATGATAAAATGCATATATCGTTGAAAGTATATTTATAGGTACGCATATAAAAATAGTATATATAATTTCATAATATTTTTTAAAAAAACAAAAGATTTAACTTAATATTGCATAAAGAATTTTACCAATTTAAATTCTAATTTAATGAAAAGTACACATTAGATCTTCTTTTTTCGGAAGCAATGTGATATGAAATATAATTTATTTGATTTATTAACAAACAAACCCATAAAAATATTATAGCTTTTTAGTTAACTTTTCATTTACCTCCATTAACTCCCATTGAATAATAATTATTTATGGATACTTTAATTTTCTTATTTTCTTTTAAAAAGTTCATATATCAATACTTGTAATTTTTCAAAAAATGCCTTTATCAAAACTTGCATATTTCAACCCTCGCCCTTAATTTGTACCTAGAAAATTAACCACATATATTATTGAAGACATTGCTGATATTATATTTAAAAAGATAGAGAAAAACATAAAAAATGGAAACCCGTACAACTAACAATATTAAAAAAAATTAAAAATAGTACAAAACATTAACCAAAAAAATAAAGAAAGAAGAAGGGTGGAGGAATGCATTTGTATTTGTTCTTTTGCTCATTAATGAATATAATTAAAAATTATGTAGCCCTCTTTTAGTTAATTTAAACATTAATTTAAATAAATTACCCAAAAAATTATGAATTAGAAATATTTTCTATTAATTTAAGGTATGGCGTTAACAATAACAAACGTCAATAATAAGATATTTGTTATTAGTTATAAATTCACAAATTCCCGTGTAAGATGATGAAAATTTCAAATTTATGGTAAAGTATTATTTTATTATAGTTAAATTTTTATGACAACTTTAATAATGTAGTTGTTTCTTTTAAAAAAATTAATGTAAGTACAATCCAATTTAACCACTAAAACCATCTGACAAATGACTATAGTTCTCTTTTTATAGTTAAAGAAAATAAATTGCAACAATTCTATAAATAAAAAATGACTAATATTATATAAATGTTTTTGGGAAATATGTTGAAGGAGATTTATTATTTCAATATATTTTTCTCTACAGAGGAAAAAGATGGAAAAGAAACTTAGCGATGAGCAAATTTGCTGAAGATTTCGAAACTCATAATACGCATAATAACTATTATATAACGATACTTATTAACAATGCATACTCCTATCAGATGGTGATCTACTTTTTTTTTTTCTTTCTCTATCCATGTAAAGAAAACATAGATTTTCTCCTCTATGCTATATGAGTATTTTTTTTACCTGGATTCCAAAAAAAAAAAAAACCCTCATATAGCATAAAGTAGAAAGTTCATTCTATCTCTACATGGATAGAGAGAGAATAGGAAAATAGTAGATCAATGGGTAACAACAATATAAGAAGATTCATATATATAACATAAAAGAGAAGATATGGGATGAGTGATTCATCGATTGTTATAGAAATATCAAGAAGATAAGAAATTTATTTCTTCTTAATTACAATTTAGAACTTTGATAAACGTTTCAAACTAATTTACTATACAATAATGCCTTATTAATCTCATGGTTAAACCATGCCTTCATTTTGCAACACTCATAGTTCATGACAGAAGCATAGAGACGGTTTTAGAAATTGATTAATGAATTAACAAACAATTTGTTTTTTAAGAGAATAAGAAAAAGAAAAGGAAAAGGAAATATGTTCAATTATAATTTTCCAAAAAAACCCTCACTAAAACACAAATATTTCTACTATTAAAACACAGTTATATACACATAAAACCACGGATCTACTACTAAACTTTCTTATAAATGTGGTGTAAAAAAAATATATTCTCAAAATATTTCTTATATTATATCATATCAAATATCTCTTAATATATTCAAATGATGAGTCAATATAAACTTGTAAAAAGACAATAGATTATTATGTACCTAAATATTTCTAAATATTTTCTTCGAATTTAGATCTATGAACAATTTTCCGCTCATCATTCATATTATTCGAATTCAGCCTGCACACAAATAATAAAGAAGAAACATAAAAGGAGATTAGTAAAAATAGAAATGATATCAACAATAATCAAAATTTATCCAATACTTAAATTACTATATAATTAAATGGAAAACAATATAAAAAAATTAAATAGAAATTTGTGAAATGGGAAATAACAAATATATGAGTAAAAAAAGGAAAGTAAAAGAAATAAATCATCAAGATATATAGCATGATGAAAATTATTGAAAAAAATCACTTAGCATATAGAGGAGGAAATGAATGAGGGAGGGGTTGTTCCTTTTATCATTAAACAAGTAGAAAAGAATGTTGGCCTTGAGTTTGTCGAGTGTTGTGATGCTATGCAGCTCTGCTTCCTTGCTTTCCTTATTTCCTGCCAGCTACTTCTCTTCTTTGCATGTAGATAGAGATGAAACAAAAATCTCCTCTTCTTCACACAGTTGGTCCTATTAGCTATAGCCATGGTATGGGTTCCAGAATTGGACACGTAGCCCTTCTATATACTTTAGTAGAAATATGAAAGAATTAAAAATAGGTATAGTTCGATTTGTACTGCCAAATCATATTGCTCATCGTCTTCTAGCTACACGGTAAAACCTCTCAATTCGAATTAGTTCTATATCTAATATGTTCTGTTAATAAAATGTTTGATTCATCTGTGAATTAAGGTATACATGGATGTTTTCTCTGTTTTAGTATGCAAATTAGTCTGATTTTGGAGAATGGGCGAATCGTATTGTTCATCGAGCAAATAGAAGCTACCTATGTTTGATGCTTGTGTGAAAGTGTTGGGCGAATCTCGCACGTTAGGGTTTTCAATTTATCAGATTAGGAGTTGATTAATTTTATGTTTTGATTTTGACAGGAATCCCAATTGTGGGAAAACGCAGCATCGAAGTCATAAAGTTCCTTCTATTCGACTGCTGCATGTCAAGTGTCAACTGATTTTGCCTCTTTCTTTGTTCATTTCATGCTATAAGCGTGCTCTTGCAATTGTTCAAATAAATTTCTCCAGTTTCATCTTCAATTTGCACTGCTTACAGATATGAATTTCTCCAGTTTGATAGTTAATTTAAACTAATATTTCTCCAGTTTCATGCTGGAAGAATAAATGACTATGATGTAAATAGTCAGACATGTATGAATTGGGACTGTCTGACTATTTTTTTTGGTATTAGTTATTTTTTTTTCTCTCGAGCTTCTCCTATTTGATAGTAAATTTAAACTCGCTGATCAAATTTGGACTGTTCTACTGTTGATTTTTGTTGTGTTTGTCCAATTTGTTATGCTTAATATATAATAATAATCTATTCCTACAGATGAATTAAATGATGTAAATAGTCAGACATCTTTGCGCAAATGCGGGATTGCCTCCTTCCCATGGGCATAACTTCAGAGAACTTTGCTGAACGTTACGGTGTGACACGCCAAGAGCAAGACCAAGCTGCTGTAAGTTGTTTCACATTTTAAGCTACATACTTAAAAGTAGTTAAACCACAGCAGCTGTTGATCTGATTGATTACGGGTTATGTAATTAGGTGGAGTCTCACAGGCGCACTGCTGCAGCCACTGCATTTGGAAAGATCAGGGAAGAAATCATTCCAGTCTACACAAAGGTAAATAATCTTAGAAGCAAAGTTAACTCCCTACTAAAATATATCACATACTTGAAATTGCATGACTTGTTGCTGTTTTCTTTCCCAGATTGTGGATCCAAAAACTGGAGTAGAAAAACAGGTTAGAATTGCAGTGGATGACGGTATTCGGCCCAATGCCAACTTATTGGATTTGAGTAAGCTGAAGCCAGCCTTCAAAAAGGATGGAACCTCAACAGCTGGTAATTCTAGCCAAGTGAGTGATGGAGCTTGGGGCTGTCCTCATGAAAAAAAAGTTTGGCGATGAAGAAGGGGCTTCCGATTCTCGGAGTATTTAGGTAATTTCACATCACAGGAATGTACTGTCAAAAAATTGATCAAATCGTGTTTTGTCGGAGTGTATGCTATTTACTTGTTCTATGTTGATGATGTAGGAGTTTCTCTGTTGTTGGAGTGGATCCTACTGTGATGGGGATTGGTCCGGTATAAAAAGTATATAGTTATAATAAATTATAAAAACATATGAACTTTATTTATTTAAAAAATAAAAAATACAGTACCGATACTATATTGTTTAAGGATGGGGAAAATTATCTATCATATTTAAATCTAAATGGGACAATACCTTCTGACATTGGATCATCCTTAGTTTCACTACGAATCTTGACCCTCCATTCCAAAAACATGACTGGCTCGATTCCGTCTTCTCTGACAAAACTCCCAAACCTGACATACTTCAAAGTGAGTGACAACTTCCTCATGGCCAAAAATTATACCTTGCTCTCTCCCAAAATCAAGGTTTGGTCACAATAAATAAATATGTAAGCTATATTTTGTTTGGTCATATATCAGTTATCTTCTGTTTGATCATATCTTACTTTGATTGCACTACAAATGGGTTCTTTCTCGAGCTACATTAAAACTATGATAATTTCAATGATCTCTTTGCAGTCTCTGAAAGATAACCGAAGGATTCTTATGGCAACAGCTGCCAGAGTATTTTATTCAATCCTCCTTGAGAATGTAGAGTTCAAGAAAACAAAAAATATGAAAGGAAATTAGAGCTCAAGTACAACAACAATGATCTCGTACCTATGATATGCATATGGAGAAAATAGCAGGAGCGGCAACAGATGGAGAAGAGAGTTTGGCACATGTAATTCTTTGACATCACTCAATTCCAGGGACTCTTTTGACCTCCAAGTTGGTAACCATTCTATGTCGTCTGAAGTCTCCAAATTTCTAAACTATTAACTTGCTCCATATTAAAATTGATCAAACGTGGTTTAGAAAATGTCCAGGGGCAAACATCATAGGACACTTGATACATGTTGTAGAAGAGGAAGCTGGAACAAGAGGCAGGTTTGCAAAAACCCTTCAGCTTCAATATCGGAGCCTAATGGGACTGAACCTCCTTGAATCAAAGCACCACCACCATTGCTGAACAAAGAAAAACAAAGTTCAGTTGTGATGGACTGTAACAACAATGGCAAAGGCACGAGACTCATTGTCTTCAAGATCACAATTTGCTTCAAAGGTATCCCTATTTTTCCTTCTTTTAATTTTACCGCTCATTGAGATATACCTTCATAAGTCTCTGTTATTCAACTCTCCACAATATGACAAGTACCTGCAACAATAGGTCGTTTCTTAAGTCCCTTGCTTTGCTTCTGTGTCTGCTTTGCTTTGTAGCATATCTAAATAATACAACATCCATTTGCTAATTTTTATATTACACATCTATTATTGCTGATTTACCTGGTAGTGCTATTAAAACTGGACAACTTGTCAAATTTGAATATCAAATTCTGTGCAATTTTGTAACAGCTTAACACTATATTTTTGGCATGCCAATCATTTGTTAGATAGATACTTACATCTCTACATGGAGTTCATATTACAGATTTGATAAGAATATGATTATAATGCAGTAACACATCAACACCTGTCCATGTCTTAGTTTTTTTTCTTTCTTTTTTGCTCTTCACATATCTTTCCTTCCACTCCCTTTGATTGGTTCTGCAATCTGTATCACATCATCTTAGTTTCTATATAAATCAGGGAAGCTACTACTCAGTGGTTTAGTAATCAACACGACGTAAATTGCTGCAGAAATAGATTAGGACTTGGAAAAGCATCGGAATCCTTCCATGGTTGTCAACATAATGGACATCCTCCTATGTGAGGGAGAATGAAAAATTTAGATAGGGACCATCTTATACTAAAAGTTTACTATGTCAACTTTGTGTTATGGATATAGCAGGTTTTGTCAGTGATCCTAGATATATGGACAAGCGAGCAGCCCGATACCTTGGTAGAAATGGAGTAACATCACAGCCAACAATTTTTTTTTTCTTCCTCATTTCCTCTGCTCTCGTATAAAAATGCTATCAGGAATGTCCGTGTTCTATTTTCTATGGCCTCTCCTGTTACACCTAGATTTGCTTCACCAGCGTTCAGCCGCGCTCAAGCAAAACTTGCTCTGGTGACTTTCTTGGGGTAAGTTACCTGCCAATTCTGAATTTCAATGTCTTGTTTGTATTGGATATTTTCTTCCTTACTTGCTATGCCTTAGCTTTGTGTGCATTTTCTGTTGTATGATTGTGATATGCCCTTTTTTCCCTTTGTAATTGACCTTGTCTGTGATGGTTGGTAGAACTTGCGGAAATTTTCTTTGATCTCTATCAATGTAGAATCGAGCTTTATTCTATGGATATGGATGCTTTCAATGCCGTTTACCTGGGAATTTCTGTGAATTTTTTGGGAGGCGATGTTTGTTGCTGTTAACTTGGAAAAATGGAAACGCCCTGAAATGTGTCTTATTTTCAGTATTTCTGTTGAAAAGGTGAATTTTAAGTTCTGGGTCCTACTATGGAATTAAAAGTGTTCATGTTTTAAGGGTTTGTTTAGTGATAGGTCAATCATGGTGTCAATATTTTATGGGATGTGGATTTGGGATTGATGATTTACAGTCATTCAGTTAATTGAGGATGGAGACAAAATAGCTATGTTACTTGGACTCGGGTATGCGTGTCCATATCTGACACGGATATTGGTGTCGGACTCAGCTATTTCAAAGAAATTTTACACATTTTCATTATAATTTGAAGTATCGAGTGTCATATCCTTGCTTGGGTATCAAGGGTCCGACACGGGTATGGCAGAAAAAATGAAGAGTCGGAGTAACATAGCAAAATAGTATAGATTGGCTTTGGTGATCTTAGCTGGGTGAGTGAAAATGACAACTCTTTGTAGGATGTCGAAGAAATAGTTGTGTCATTTCGATGTTTTTGGTCCATTCGACCACATCTGGAGTTATTATACATTTTGATTCTCTCTGGTGTCCATTATCTGCATGTTACCTGAGCTGAGAATGGGAATGTTACCATATGTTGTTATTCATCATAATTGCTACTGCTTTCTCATATGTTATCCATCATGATAGTTGTATGCTACGCTTTGGATTCTTTGATAATCTTCTCCATTACCTAAGTATGTTCAAATTTGTTGATGAGTTGAAACTTGCTTTAATTACTGAAGATGTAGACCTTTGACAGATTATTGACATTAATTTCCTTGCTAAAACCAGCTACAGTTAGAATCTTTCTTGTGACAGTTTGTTCTAATCTCAACTTGTTTATTCAATTGGTTATAGTATCTTTCTCATGGCAAGTTAGCTATGGTTACGAGACTTGTTGCTGAAGCGGCCAATCTAAACAACCTACAGCAACACAACGAAGCGGCCAATCTAAACAACCTACAGCAAGTCAGCAACACAACCTGGTTCACATCGAGGTCCAGCAACACAGGCTGCTACTACAGAATCTTGTATTGCCTTAATTTCTTCAACCCCTCCCAATTCTAATAAAAGCCATGTATAGATTTATTTTGAGATGTCAAATGAAGCCCGTGCATCGCACGGGCATGGCCACTAGTACTTATAGATAAGATTGTTGATTACTTGATTATGGTGATAAATTTTGGGTAACTTCTTTTTTCTTATTTTTCCCATGGACTCAATAAAATAAAAAGATTCCTTTTAATAAATAAAAACTAAAACGGAAAGATTGATAATAAATGGTAATGATTGTCTTTAAAATGAGTATAAATGATAAGAGATTACAAACAATTGATTGTCAATTAATTATTGTGGATAATATATATTGTGGTAAGGAAAGACTTATAAAAATGGCATTATACATTGAATTTTGTGCAAAGTTGTGGAATAAAAAATGTTCATGGTGACAATTACTCACTGTTACTATGTAGACTTTTCTTTTTAATGATAATTACTGACCATTATTAATTAATTTGAGTTTTTTTATCTCTTACTGATTGTGAAATAATAATATACATACTGATTTTTTTTCTTCAAAATAATAGCTATAATAATAATAATAAAAATAATAAAAATAATAATAACAATAATAATAATAATAATAATAATAGAAGTGATACTAATATTTTAGATACACCAAGTAAACTATTATGTTATTTTAAATGTTTTATATAGTATTATATAAAAGTGACAATAATATTTCAGATATCCAACATAAAATTGCATGTTGTTTAAAAAAATTGGTGTTTAAATGATATTTTTTATGCTAAAAAAGGTTTTAATATCTAATGATTTGCGGTAAAATGTGGTGGGTTGTGGTAAACTGCGGTAGGCTGTGGCACCGCAGTTTGCCACAACCCACCACATTTTACCGCAAATCATTACTTTTCTCTCTCACAATTCCACTAACCTACCACAGTTTCACCACACCCACCACAATTCCACCACACCTCACCACACCATTCCGCAAAATACCGTATAAAAGAACAGGGCCTTTGTTGATTAACAAATTGTTTTATGTAGAATTTAGATGGCCATGTTATTTATATATACTATTATATCTTTATAATTAGTTATTGTAGGTTATTTATTGTTAATAGTAACTCAAACCATCTTTAATAAATATGATGAAATTTGAAAAAAAAGTTTAATATAATAATATAGATTTCCCAAAATGCCCTTATTAGAATACACATATTTCAATCACCACCCTTTGTACCCATAAATATATATATATAATATATGACTAGTACATAGACCCGTGCGTTGCACGGGACGCTAGTAAACCATACATATTGTTAAAAATATTATCAAGGTAATATTTAAATGAATAAAGAAAAAGACAATAATACAAAATAAAAAGAATAGTTTTCTTATTTAAAAGAAAAAAAAAGAATAGTGCATAAGAAAAAAAAGAAAAGAAAAAATAGTTATCAATGCAAACATACATTAATGCACACATTAATATTACATGATTTCAAAAAAAAAATAGAATCAATTATAAATTTCCCAAAATGCCCTCATTAGAATCCACATATTTCGATCATCACCCTTTGTACCCAGAAATATATATATATATATACTTGTCCTTGTACCCGTGCGTTGCACGGGACAAAGATAAATCACATATATATTGAAAATATTATTTAAACTATATCATAAATAATATGAGTGGGAATATTAAAACGAATAACTATATATAACTAATAATCATTAAAAATATGAACAATAGTACCTAAAATAAATATGAAAAAGAAAGCAATGATGGAAAAAAATAAAGTTACTTTTGTATATTTTAAAAAAAAAATGGAAACCTTTATATATCTCGCTAAGTTATAATTGAATTGGAATTATACTTTAATTTTCTTCTAGATAAATATTCCGTAATACTTTATTCTTATATTTTACAAAACTGATTATGTGATATAGTTATAATAAAGCAATATATAGTATGTCATCCCCTTTTACTTTCTCAAATTCCCTTTATCCCATCTTATTTCTTTATAAATTTTAAAATTTTCACACATTTTGATTAAAATAAGTTAGTGGCTTAGATAAGGACATTTTTCGAAGACAAACTCAAGATGTACAAACTTTAGCACATTAAAAAAATATTAATAATACTCTAAATGCAATAACATAATATAACAATGTATCATTGTTCATAATAAATATAATTATACAACAATGTATAATATGATTATATCAATTATACAACTTTGGCTCATAATTTCCTCTTATACAGCCATGTATCCTTGTTCAAACTAAAACAATAACATAATATCACTATATATAGACATCGAATAAATTACTCACTCGTTATTTAAAAAAAGTATTTTAAAAGCCAAAATACATATTGTTAGTCGTAGGATACAAAGACATTATGTAAAACATAAAAAAAATGGTGATAATAATAATAATAATAATAATAATAATAACAATAATAATAATAATAAACGTAAACATAATTTTTAAACGTTGCCTTAGCTTAAATTATAATCTTTTCATGAAATGCAATGCCCAAACAATACATACCAAATGAATGTAAATTCAAGGTTTGATCAAGATTTTTGCTCACTTGTATGATAGAAAGTAGTGAGACTTGCTTTCTCATGATAAAGAGACAAATCAATATGAAAATTAGTATATCTAATCTATCCTATTATAAATTACAAAATAGATAGTGAGAAGATGTGTGTTTCAACTTTCAAGACTTGAAACACCTTATCAATTTATATAAATCTAGCCAATCTTAAGTGGATGATAAAAAATAATTAAAAAAACAAAATTTTATTAATAAAATTAAAGATGCTTTGACCAAAAAATAACGGTTTTGTTTGTGTGTGAAAACAAATAGTTAAGTACAATTATTATGGTAATTAGTATTGATTTAAATATTTAATAATCACCATAACTATTAGCATTTTATTTGTCTTAACTTAACTTTTTTTTCGCAGTAGTATGTTAAACCCACAATAAAACGGAACCTTCTACCTTTTTGTATAATAATAATAACAATAATAATAATAACAATAATAATGTGTAAAAGAAGAAATTCAAATAGCCAATAGCAACTTTCCAACTCATCTAATCTAAAATAAATTATTTACCACAATCGTAAATGCAATTTTTATTTTTATTTGTGTTTTTGTAATATATTTTTGATATTTATTTATTCTCATTATTAATTCACTTTGATATCTATTATATCCTTCGGTAATAAAGGGAATCATTTTTTTTTTTTTTATGAATTCTAATATCTATTATACTGTTGTAAAATAATATGCTTTCATTTATATACAATAGTTACTTATCATAAATTAATATGTATGAGTAATTTTCATTTTAAAAAATAAGTATGATTAATTGTACCATTCTAAAAATGTCCTCTCAATACAACATACATAAATTTCAATCTTCATCCTTTATATATATATATGGAGAAGGTCATTTTCTTTTTTATTATATTATTGATTTTTTTTTCTAATTAGTTAATTTTATTTAGTTAATGTTGTTGGTAGTAACTCATATTAGTAATTAATATGTAAATAATGACTTTTCTTTTAAAAAAGGTAAACATCACCAATTATAATATTCTCAAATGCCCTTCATAAAACAACATATTACGATCATCGCCCTTTGTACCCAGAAATAAAAACGGAGGAAAATACATATGCATATACCATATTAACATATGCATACAACAATTAAAAAATCATTAAAAAAATAAAATTTTGGATTTAACTTGTAGATGTATAAAAATTAAAAGGTAGGAAAAGAGTGGAGTTGGGTTGAAGTATGCTAGAGTTTTATTAGGAGATGGAGGAAAATACCTTGTAAAGAAATCTTATCCAACATATGCATTTTTATTGAAAAACTATGGATATAAACCTGCAAAAGAAATTAACAAATTAATTATTTACACAAAACTTAGCATAATTTTAGAAAATGTGAACACATGTATATGAGGAAAAACAAAATAAGCGAAGTGGGATCGATAATTTTTAGAGAACGTAAATATACCTATATGAAGAAAAATCACATAGAAAATGCAATCTTGGATTTAACTTGTAGGCGTATTACACGTACTAAGGTAGCAAAATAGTGGAGTTGGGTTGAAGTATGCTAGAGTTTTCTTAATTAGAGATGGAAGAAAATACCTTGTAAAGGAATGTTATCCAGCATATGCAGTTTTAAGGAAAAATTATGGATAAAAATCTGCAAGGGAAATCAATAAATTAATTATTTACACAAAACTTAGTATAATTTGTAGAGAACGTAAATATATATATATATATGTGTGTGTGTGTGTGTGTGAAATAGAAGAATAAGAAATACACAATGTTGGGTTGAAATTTTTTTAGAGAACGTAACTATATGTGTGCCAAAAAAGGAATAAGAATTGGGGCTTAAATAAGAAATGTGTTTGATATTTGATAAAATGGTCAATTGGTAATAATCACCAATTAAAGTGAATTAATGACATTAATAAACAAAAAATGGTGTAAGTTACAAATCTATGTAATAATGAGCAATTAAGAATATAGAGTTTGAACGGCAAAGTACTTCATGAGTTGCGACTAACAAAAAAACTGTATTTGTTTCTTCCACTATTACGAAAAAGAGTACTACGGAGTATTAGCTAAATATTAGGAAAAACAATACGGAGTAAGTTAATAGGTTTTTTGTTTTTAAAAAATAGATATGATGACCATTGATAATATGATATTTATAAAAGGGAAAAATGAAATTTATTAAATACTCCTTACATTTTTATTTATTTGTTATTCATGTTTTTTAGGTCCATCTTTAGTTAATAATTTTTCACACAATATTTTTATAAAAAAATACGATATTATTCTTTTCCAATGATATCTTTTATTACGAATCTAATAATATCTATTTTGTTTGATGAATCATCATACAAATTCAAATATTAATAGTCAAAGTTTTTGATACAATTACCCAGACGTCACTCAAATAAAAACAGAGGGAGTATTATTAGTTAGCACTTTGCCATTCAAATATATACTACTATTGGCCAACATTTGTCTATTTTTAGAGTTTAAACGGCATATACATGAGATAATATTTTAAAAAAACATATAAGTTATAAGTTATACATTAACTGTAATGTATCATAAATATCTCTATTAAAAAATAAAGTTTAACTCATTTATAAATAAATGAGACAATATTTATTTTTTAAAAAAAGTATAAATGACCTATTATACACTTTACCAAAGTGCCTTCATTCAAACACACATATTACAATCCTCACCCTTTGTACCCAAAAATATATATATATATATATATATATATATATATATATATATAGGAATGGCGAAGATAAAAGTTGACACATGTATGGATAAATATTGTTTTCATTGTGGTGGTTGTCATGGTTGACAATCACTATAAGGTTTTCCTATATATATATGATACTAGTCCTTTGACCCGTGCATGAAGAAAATATATGTTTGTTGGCATATTTTGAGCATTGAAAATAGAATATAATTGACAGATATAATTTACATATAATAAATTTTTATAACAACAATAGTAAACTACTTAAATATACATACAATTAATATTTATAACTAATTAAAAAAATACTCACATATCAAATCATGGTATATAAAACTTTTAAATCAATAATAACAAAAATAATGAACTAATTAAATATACATACAATAAATTTTTATTTATCTTTAGTAGTAACATATATATCCTACCAATTAATAAACAATAATAAACAATAATTATTTTCATTAAGAAGTAAAAACATCAATTAGAGTTTTTCTAAAATACCTTCATTGGAGCCCACATATTATGATCTTCATCTATAGATTAACTATTTAGCATTCTTATTTTGAGCTCTCTTTATTGGGTGCATTGTAGTTATATATTTATTTTACATAAAAGTAAAGCCTTCAGGATATATAAGATTTTGAGAAGATAAACGAATACTATAGGAATACATATTATATGGGTATTAAATTAATCTTCAGTGATAGAGTAATTAACTTTTATGAAAATTATAATATGATTGATAAATGATTAAAAGAAACATAAATCCAAAAATATACTATATTCAAAAAATTAAAAATAAACAATTTTCATATTTATGATAAATCCAAAAAAATATTTTTTATTATTCAAAAAATTAAAAAGAAATATTTTCTTGTTCATATATCATATCTAACAATATCGTTTCATGGTTATAATAGAATAATGTATGTTCGATTTTTTTTTGTTACCCAAAAAAGAAATCTAACTTTAAAATGTGAGCTTAAGCATCTCTAATACTTTGAACTTAGTTAATTTTAATTTGCATATGAACATCACAACAATACACGAAATTGTTAAAATTATTTGCAAAATAGAAAAAAAATCAAAACTTGATACATACAAACATATATATATATATATATATATATATATATATATATATATATATCAATATGCTTTTTGGTGACTCCAACTTTGCCAAGATTTGTCTCTCTCACTTGGCCTAAAGTTCGAGAAGAAATGATATTGTTAAGTACAAATATATATATATATATATATATATATATATATATATATATATATATATATATATATAAGAGATTGAGAAGGGGCTGGGTGAAACCGATAAATGCGTTTTTATGTAGGACATGATTGCTTGTATTCCAATGGATGAATATGATTTACATTAACAACACCGTGTGTGTATATATATATATATATATATATATATATATATATATATATATGAGATTGAGAAGGGGCTGGGTGAAACCGATAAATGCGTTTTTATGTAGGACATCATTGCTTGTATTCCAATGGATGAATATGATTTACATTAACAACACCGTATATTTGTACTTAACAATATCATTTCTTGTCGAACTTTAGGCCAAGTGAGAGAGACAAATCTTCGCAAAGTTGGAGTCACCAAAAAGCATATTGAGATTGTCTTCATCGTTGACATCTTGATTCATATGTATATTTTCTTCCATTGCTCTTCCATGCGTAGATTTCACCGAAGAAAATCAACCAAATCAACACAACCAATTATAAACTATGATTTGACAAACCATAAAAAATTAAAATAGAACATAATAAAATAAAATAATATAGGCAAATACAAAAAAAGAAGAAGAAAGAACATAGTTTGTAAGATCCCTAATATAAAAATTGTAAAAAAAAAAAAACTTGAATTAATTAAAAATGGTTAGGTAATTCTATAATATATACTAACATCCAAATGAAAAAAAAATTGAATTGAAACTTACCTACAAAAATTGGATCAAGGGCCTAGCATAAGATTAATTTATAGGAAGTAAAGTATGAGATCTTAGAAAAAGTAAATGTTATATAAGTTATGAATTACTAATTAATAATACATAGTAAATAATAAGCAATTATTATCGAAATTAATCTTGTGTAACTGAATTGTCTAAGAGCCCATTAACCTAAAATGCTAAGAGACTACTTTTATTTGCAATCAATCAAAGAAGTAAAACGGTCATACAACACCTTATTAATCATAATTAATTTAAAAATTGTTATTGTAGTTTCTAAATCAAAATAGCACATGCGTTGATAACTCCCACTCATTCATATATGTCTATTTTTTTTTAAATGTCATAATATGTATGAAACTCATTTGATAATATTTAAACTATAATAATTTTATTATATACATTATTTTTTAAAGCCATATTTTATTAATAAAATGTCGAGTCAACTATATTGACTTATTGAAATATAAATTGCCAATTATATGTATAGAAAGCCATTTTTTCGAAAAGTTTTAAACATTTGTTTTTTGTTAAAATGTAACTTGTACGGACATATTTAAAATGATTGTATGTCTAATTCTTTTATTATGTTTAAAAAATACAAATATTTAATTTATAATATATACAATATTTAATTTTCATATGAATATGAATAGATGTTAATTAGTAGTAACTCATCCTATAATTAGAAATTTATATACAAAAATATTTATATTATTATTATTATTATATTTTTAGAATAGATAGTTATTTTTTTTTATTATTGTTAGTAGTAACTCATCATATCCTATCATTCAAATTTCAAAGTGTTCTTAATTAAAAAAATTAAGTACATAGTGTTATATATTTACATATTTAGTTAGACAATCTAAATTTATAATAACAAATATTAAGATATATATATATATATATATATATATATATATATATATATATATATATATATATATATATATATATATGATTTCATTAGTTTGTAAATTAACCATAAGGAATCTTACAAAATATAGAAGAAGAAGAAGAAGAAAAATTACTTATAAATCTATATCTTAATATTTGTTATTATAAATTTAGATTGTCTAACTAAATATGTAAATATATAACACTATGTACTTAATTTTTTTAATTAAGAACACTTTGAAATTTATATAATGCATTTATTTTTGAATTTAAGAAAAATCAAAGGGACTTAATTAGACAATTTTATAAATAGATTTAAGTAAAAGAAACATAAAATTAGCTTATAAATTGATTAACAATAACATTATTCAATATTAGACTAAGGAAGGAAAACTGTATGAAGTATATTGTAATTTTATCATGAAATTGTTTGTTATATATATAGACCTTACGCAATTACAAATAAAAATATAAGTTGTGAAAGAGGAAAATGATTATGAAAGAAGAATGCTCCAAATTAATATTATAATCAGAAAGTGAAAAAAAAACTTACATTATTATAAAATGGTTGAAGACATAGACCTTGCTATTCATAGAGCTCTAACAATCTCTTTTAACCCAGAGTTTTGCTGATGGAATTTCAAGGAGATTGCATGAGGGGGACATTTGTCTAATAATATTGCTTTTACCCTATCATGCAAGTTAACTAATTTGATTCACATTTAGCTCACCATTACTACTGTAGAAATGAAATTATGCTGATGAAGAGTTTCAGAGAGTTGGCATGACTGCATGAAGCATAACCTCCTTTTTAAGCTACTGTAAATATCCTTTCGTTTTCATTGTCTTAAAGCCTTTATTAAAATTAGTCAATTAAAGTTTGTAACCGAATTGGAGAATTTAATTCTCAAGATTTTGAGGTTTTTGTTGTAATTATGTCCGAATAATTATTGGTGCCATAAATATATATATATATATATATATATATATATATGATTGCAATGATAGTAGTAGTAGTATTAATAATAATAATGTCTTTTAATTTTGGCCATTTTACATTTATGAGCTACTTAAACCTTCAATTTAAGATGTAGCGGACTGCCAGGAATGAGGATTGAACTCTTGACCACATGTTTGAGAAGCAACATAAACACCACACATGCTAAGCTTTCTCAGAACCACGATGTGTACCCGAAAGCACGTTGCTCCGGTGCATCCAATTTTTTTAATTCTTTTTTTTTTCAGTTTTAGTTTTTTTAGACTTTTTTTTTTAATTTAACCATTATAAAATGCTCCTAATAAATATCAACTATCCTTATCTGTCCTTGACTATTATAAAAAGGACAGTGTTGATTGTTGTTGTTGTGGTGTCTGCCTGCCTGCTTATTTGTTTGCGTTCACACACGAATTTATCATTTTGTTCTTGGATATAATAATTAATTAGTAATTTACCTTTACTTTGTGTTTACACATAAATTTACTTTTTTACCCCCAAGTACAATTAATAAATAAACAAATATAAGTCGACTTTATATCTAGTTAGGGTAAACACGAGTCGGGTTTATTTTGATTTTGGGTAAATTTCACTCTAAAAGTATGACTCGGGTATATTTCAAATTCAGGTAAATACGGGTATAATGTTCTTTAATAGTTAAGATTTCTTTTTAGGGTAAATATGGATTCAGTGTATATTGTTTTCAAGTAAATTTCATTTTAAAAAATGACTCAGCTCGGGTGTATTTCAGGTTTTGGTAAATATGATACAATTATAACATTTGTACAATGAAAACGTTAAATTCTTAACATATGATAATCTTCAAAAAGTTTTATATTAGTATGAAAACTAAATTATTTTATTATTGTATTTGAAAAAATATGTATAACTATATATAAATTACATAATATTGTATTATTATTTGAAATTTATTATAATTTAAGACAATATCTACATAATATAATAAATTTAATAGACATTATTACACCACACGTATATTGCAATACTATAGTTTCTAGCCCGTACAAAGCACGACCACTGTGTACTAGTTATCCTTCTTAACAAAGTAGAAAGGAGAGTTGTGCTTTGGTATTTGTGCAATGTGTTGTGTTGTGAAGCTTGGTTACTTGCTTGCTTAGATGCTGCACTCACTTGTTTATGTGATAAGGAAAATTATAATCATATCCTTTTCTTCATTTTTTGCTATTACATTGCCTCTATCTCTAAATTGGCAGCATCCCCTTTCCAATTTCATTCTTAGTTGTATTCACACTTGCAATTACCTTTTTGCCCATTTTACATTTATTTGGTGGGCTGTTTTCACAGCATGCAATTGAAACTCTAATTAATTTCTAACACCTCAAAATAGAAGCAAAGGGAGAGACACAAAGGGGAAGGCACATTGGAAATGGGAGATGGTATATTAGGGTAAATATTTTAAGTTTTTTTTTTGGACTCAGCTTAATATATCAAGACCAAAGTAATTTTGCACTGCTATCCATCTGCGGCTGATTTTGATGCTCAACTTTGCTCCTTGACTAAAATTGCCCTGAACATTCACTGGATGTTGCAGTGAAGCTATATTGTTAAGGGCAAAAGAAGTTGGTGGTATGTAGCATTGCTGAGTGTTTCCTTTCCTATTTCTTCTCTTGATCTCGTACAAAAAAAGAACAGCATTTTGATGTAACCATGACATTAAATGTTACATTAGATTTCAAAAAAGATGATACATGTTTTATTTCATTTTATTTTTCTGTATTTGTATATTGCTTGCTACATTGCTACCGTATTTCTTTTGGTCATTTGATGATACTCAATGTGTGTTGAAGAAAAACGTTCTTAGTACAATCAAAGTTTTAATTAACTTAACTTTCCAATTAAAAGAAATATAAACATAATTTATTTTTATGACAGGAATGAAACATTAACATAATTTTAAAATGAGAAACTTGAAAATATTAGGGAACAAAAAAAAGGGTAATGATACACGTGTGTCTCGGGAAGATAAATTTTAAATGTCTTTTTCTCCACAAATTATTATTCATTATAATTTTGGTACCAACTTTTTTGATAGAACCGTCAATTACTCCGTCCATTCTTTTTTATCTGTCATTCCTTCTTTTTTATATTTATCTTTAATAAATAATTTTTCAAATAATTTTTTTTATGGAAAATACGATATTACACTTTTTTGATATATTTTTTTATTACGAATCTAATGACATTAATTTTGTATTGTGAATTCTTATAAGGAGTATGATTTAAGATGTTAACATACAAAATTTTTTATACGGAAACTAGGGCGACAGATAAAAGAACAAAAGAATATCAATTATAAGAAGCTTAGAGTGCGTTGGATACATCAACTCATCTTAATCGAATAAATCACATCCGTCACACATATTTTACACATTTTTGTAAGTTTTGAAAATTATAAATAAAAATAAAACTTTATACAATTAATATACGATATTACAAATAAAAAACCAATACTTTTATACCAACACAAAACATTTAAAAGGTGTCTTGTCTCATGCCTTGTATTATTGTCATATAAAAATGATACTTTAATCATAAATATAAAACAGAGGGGTGTTATTATTTATTAAAAATATTGTAATATTCCTTGACAACTATTTTGGGCTTTAAACAACTACAATAGCTATGTTACATAATTTTTTGTTTGAATGACAATAAAATTCCTACTTGTAACGTATAACAAACAATAAAAGGAACAATGTATCATTAGTAAAAATAATTCACTTTTTTTTATAGAAAAAATAATTGACTTTTTAACCAATTATGTATGACCCAAAAATTATGACATATGGATATTCAAGACAATTAAGAATGCCCGTGCCTTGCACGGGCAAGCTTTGCTAGTATTCTATCAAAGTAGAAGAGGCAGTTTGCCTCGGTTTGCGCGTGTTGTGTGGTGCAACTTACTTGAGTTTCTCTATTTTACCCTCCATTTCTTTATCAAAGTGCTTACGTAGTCACACTCACACATTAGATTACTCTATTATTTCTCTTTGTATTCACATTATCTTTTACTATTTTACCCTCCATTTCTACTGCCATGCAAAATATATTAGCAGTTTTTAATTTATTGTTCTACCGGTACCTACTTTCTTCATTCATGTGTGCTTGAATGTTATTTTGTCTACTACCTTCGTTTCATATTAATTGTTATCTTTGAAAATTTTACACTCAAATTCAAAAATTTTGACCATAAATTTATGAATAGATACAATGAGTTGCTATATAAAATTACCACCATTACATTCATAACGAAAAATATTATCATGAAAGTATAATATTACAATTATTAATAATATATTGTAAAAAATTATCAATCAACGAGTGATGTTAGAGACCGTGAAAGTCAAAATTATGACAATTAATATAGAACGAAGGGAGTATTTAACTCACATAGTAATTTACAGCATCAAGAGTTTGACTTCCCTATTTTTTTCCAAAGTGATAAATTACCATCATTATACTCATAATGAAAAATATTATCATGAAAGTATAATATTACAATTATTAATAATATATTTATGTAAAGATATTATCAATCAACGAGTGATGTTAGAGACCGTGAAAGTCAAAATTATGACAATTAATATAGAACGAAGGGAGTATTTAACTCCCATAGTAATCTACATCATCAAGAGTTTGACTTCCCTATTTTTTTTTTTCCAAAGTGATAAATAAAAAGGGGCAGAGGGAGTATTAGACTATATAAAATTATATTATAATAAAAGTGTGGGAGTGTTATGATATGGAAAAAATGTGGATAGTGTGATATGATGTTGTACGATATGGTAAGTTAAGAATGGTTGGTATGTTAAATGAAGAGGGAGAAAAGTGACAGGAGAGAAAATTATATTTGTTGTGATAAAATGTGGTATGATATGGTAATATCTAATGGTTTGTGGTTAGTGTCATATATTGTGGTAGGTGCGGTACATTGCCACACAAAAGAACAACGCCTTATATTAAAAGTAGACAAAGAGCATAAATATCCAAATTTTAATTTATAAAATCACCCTTGACAATATCCCTTAATTACTTTTATTATTATTATTATTATTATTATTATTATAAAAATCAATAAAAATCTTTATGAATAATTGTAAAAATAACCAAAATTAAAGACCCGTCTGAAACACGGGTATCATTACTAGTCTTTACAAAAGTAGAAAAGGCACTTGCCTTAATTTTTGTGCCATGTGTTGTGTTGTGCTGTGTTGAGGGTTTTTTTTCTTTTTTTTTTCTTTTTTTCTTTTTTTCCTTTTCTTTCTTAATTTCTTGATAAATTGTGTAGTAAAAATAATTTTTTATTTGTTTTATCAACAATTTGAAAATGGGCTCATATCTAAATTTTCTTTCTGTTTTTTCCTTTTCTTTCTTAATTTTTTGATAAACTGTGTGGTAAAAATATATTTTTTATTTATTTTATCAACAATTTGAAAATGGGCTCATATCTAAAATACTACTACCTCCATCCCAAATTATTTGTCCACTATTTCATTTTTGGATGTCCCAAAATTATGTCCACTTTCCTAAAATGAAAACTTTTATTTTATTGAAATTACTAAAATACCCTTATTTGAATTTTAAAAGTACTTAAAAATGAGAGGAAAAAGTATAAAAAAGTAATGATTTGTGGTAAAGTGTGATGAGTTGTGCCAAACTGCAGTATGCTGTGGTACCACAGTTTGTTAGCCGCAGAAAAGAACATGGCCTAAAAACTAAGGGTATTTTTAGTATTTTATTGCTAATTGAGATTAATTTATTGATTTTTTAAAAAATGCGTGCTAAATTAAATGGGACAAATATTTTGGGACGGAGGAAATACATAAGTAATACTCTCTCCGTTTTTTTTATCTGTCATCTAGGAATAATATCTTAATTTATATAATGATTTATCATACAAAATTGATGTCGTTAGATTCGTTATAAGAAATACTATTAAAAAAATATAATATTATATTTTTTTGTAAAAGTGTTATGTTAGAAATTATTGATTAAAGATTGACATTGAAAATCGTAAATTACCCTTAATTGACACTTAAACTAACTTTTTTTTATTTTCCAATACGTAATTTAATTATTTTAATTTAAATAATTATGTTAACTTTTTATTTTTCCAATTAATAAAAATTACTTATACTTACACCTTGATAAGTGTTATTTACTTATGTGGGTAGTTTCTTAGCTAAACCTTGGTATGTGAAAAAAATTTGAAATATGTCAATTAATATGGAATAGAGGGAGTATAATAACAAGGAGTTTCTCTTGTGGTTTATGTTCACATTTAAATTTACCATTTTGTCCTCAGATACAATTGATAACAAACGACTTGTTTTGTAGCTTATATTTATACGTGAATTTGTTGTTTTTCCCTCGAATACAATAAATAAGGATCCTAACATCAATTGAAAATTATGTTATTAAACCTATAAATTCGGACGGATGGGTTGAATATAGATTGTGCATATATTTGGTAAAGGTCGATGCACGTCATGTGCATTTTTGGTTGGGAAATTTTGACATTAAAAGTACAAGTCGTTGTATTTAGCTAGATTCAAGTAAAAATTAATAATTTAATAGTTACAAAACTTGGGTCATATTCGTTTAGAGTGTAAGATATTTGGAGGGTGGATGGAGCAGGATGGAGTGGGGTGGATAGGATAGTGTTTGAAAAACAAGAGTTTTTAAATATAGTATATAGTCACATCTATACTATAAAGGTACGTAGGAAATATGAATACTGTAAAAAAAATGTGGGATAGTTACATGTCATGGATAAAATAAATTTATCATATCACAAAAAAAATATTCAAACCCGTCCATAGGACTGGTACCATAACTAGTCAAGTAGAAAAGAATGTTGAGGTTTTGCAATATTGTTGTGTTGTGAAGCTTTGGTAGCTTGCTTGGGTGATTACACTTCCAATTGCCATTTTTGCCCTTTTGTACTTATTTGCCTGATTCTTAACCAAGGTTTAATTAAATTAACTTTCCAATCAATAGAAATATTAACATATATTCACATGAAGAACTTGAAATTATTAAAAGGGAAAATAAAAAAGAGTAATGATATATACATGTCTAGCTAAAATAATTTTTGAGTACATGTCTTGGTTTTTCTTAAAATTAATACCAGCTTCTTCCTATTATCTTTGTCAATTTACCTAACTTAAGCAGATTAAGATACATTGAAATTGGAGTGAAAAATTTGTAATTTACCCAAATTACCTCATATTAATTGAGAATAATAGTTATTGGAATTGTAAACAGTGATAAACAATGTACTAATTTAGGGTAAAAATGGAATCACAATTGTTGGAATTGTAAAGTGACAAACTAATTGGGACAATGAAGTTAGTTAGGGTGACAAACATTTTGGAACGGAGGTAGTATTTATTAAAATTTTGGTACTAATTTTCTTTTATAGAAACGTTAACTACTCGATCCGTTCCTTTTTAATTCTCTTGCAACTTTTTAAAATCCATCTTTAATCAATAATGTTTCAAATAAGACTTTTGAAATAATGATATTATACATTTTCGATAGTATTTTTTTTAAACTATGAATCAAATTACCTGTATTTTATATGGTGAATTGTAATATGGAGTGTAAATTAAGATTTTAACGGTCAAAATTTTTACATGGAAATGATAATAGATAAAAGAATGGAAGGAGTAGCGGTTATAAAAAGTTTAGAATACATTAGTCAACAATTAAAGATCACATCATAGTCTATTACACATATATTTAAGACATTTTTGTTAGTTTTAAATACCTATTTTTTTTGTTCACACACAAATTTTGGTATTCAAATACAATAACCAAGAATTATAAGATCAAATAAATATTAATATATTAAATCTATCAATTCGAACGAACGAGTTAAATATATAGGTGGATGACATTTTTGATTAGGGCAAGTACCGTCCGATTGTATTTCAAATCCATAACAATTTAATGTTACAAAGTTGTGTATATTTTGAATTCAAATAAATACAGATTGGATTTATTTATTTAACCCGTCGGTACGACGGGTTTGTTAGCTAGTGTTCACAAGTAGATTATGAAATTCTTTTTAACTTTACTATAGTGCTCATAAATTTCATGAACAATATTCATAAAAATACAATACAATGTTCTTAAAAACTTTATAGAGGCACAAGATTAATGTTTAGATAGATACACTATAATATTCATAATTTTTTAAATGAATGTTCATAATATCTAATAAGAATACTCGCTAAATAAGATGTTTAGAAAGTTATACTATATGATATTCATAATTTTTAATATGGATGTACATAAAGATACATACACTATGATATTCATAACTTTTAAAATGGATGTTTATAATGTCTTATAAGAACATTCACTAAATAATGATGTTCATGATTTTTAATATGAATGTTCAGAAAAGCACACTCTAATGTTTATAATTTTTAAAATGGATTTTCATAATGTTTAATAAAAATACACACTAAATAATATTGTTCGTAATTTCTAATATGAATGTTCAAAAAGACATACCACAATGTTCATAATTTTTAAATGGATGTGAATTAAACACATTGTTAATTGTACTCGTGAAAAAAAATTTAAATTGTTCAAAAATACATGTATCTATGTTGTATCCAAAAACAAAAAAGAAATGTACTACCTCTGTTTTATATTATTTGTCCTCTTTGAATATTATACAGTCAAAATAAAAAAAAATATTTGATCATAAATTTATCAATACATACAATGATTTATTAAATAGTTTTAAAATTACTATTATTAGATTCGTAATAAAAAAATATTATCCTAAAAATATAATATTGCAATTATCATATTAAAAATTATCAATCAAAAAATCATATTGAATACCGTGATAGTCAAAGACAGACCAAACAATATGGGAAAAAACTTGGCTGACACAGTGTGTAAAAAACTCAGCTGAGCTGGAAAACAAAATTAAAGGATAAATAAAGGAAAAAACCCCAAAAACCCTACCCCCTTCCCATTTAATCCCCCATTTAATCCTCCCCATTTCCCAGACAATCCGCCCCCCACGCCTCATTTCCAGAACCCACGCCTACTCCCTCCCTCCCCCATTTCCAAAACACGCTTCCCTCTATCTCTCTCTTGACGACGACTCACCATCTCCCCAATCCTAATTGCCATTTCCGTCGACAACCATTAAAGAGCTATAGCCCTAACCCTAATCGCCGGCGTAGACGACGACGGAACACCGGCTATAATCGCCGGAGATGAAGATGACGGACTGACATCTCCCTAGCCCATCTCCATCGAAAACCCATCAACTCACCACCACCTTCGTCGTCGACGGCTATAATCTCCGATGTATAATCTCCGATGAAGAGGACGGCGGATTCAGATAAGTTTCATCCCTTTTCTTAATTTTTAGGGTTTTTTTTTTTTGTTTTTATGATGAATTTTTTCTGGGTTGTAATCAATCCTTTGATTTTGTTCAATTTTGTTTGGATTTTTTAGGGTTATTTTGTTTTTCCTTTATGGTTTAGGCTGTTGTTCTGTTGTTCTTGTTCAAATGTTTAGGGTTCCTCATTTCCAGCCGATAACTTCTGGGTTTTTCTGTTGTTCTTGTTCAAATGTTTAGGATGTAGGATTTTTGTCTCTGTTTGTTTAGGGTCGAATCTGATTTATTTTGGTTCTATGATTTTGTCTGGGTTGTTAAATTTCATCTGGATTCTATAATCAAACAAGCAAATGAAAGCATAAAAAATGAAACCATAATATAGTTTGTAACTAAAAACTTAACATCATTCATAGATTGGAACGGGACAACAATTAGAGACCAACATTGAAAAACGAAAGATAAACCTAAACACCAGAAAATCGATAAAGAAACATACGACACTACCAGAAAATTTGGAGGGAGGGAGTAAAACCCTACCACTCCTCTTCCTACCACTCGTCTACATCAATTCAATCTATGTTAATGATTTTTGTTCCATCAGGAACAGAGGTAGATGACCCTTCCTCCAGCTTCCTCTTCCTGCCTAAAATACTTCCTGGGGAAGTATATGGGTGTAGTTGCTTAGCGCAACTCCAGTTAATAGGACTCTCAGCAGCTTTGTCATATCCCTTGAATATGATATCAAGGTCAACCAATGCCTCATCATTCGCCCAGATCATTCTTCTCAGGAGCACCCCATTGCCATTCTTCTTCATCCTTTTGAATAACTCCCTAATGTATGCCCTCAAACTCTCATAGCGCATTTCATAGGGATGTACAACTGCTGTTGTACGAGTCCTAGTTTTCCTGGATGAGGATTTTGGAGTTATAGGCGATGGATTGGTTGAGGGATTTACCGAGAGCTTGGGTGAGAGATTTTTTGAGGGACTTGGTGAGGTCTTTTCCAGTTTGACAACTGAAACAGATATGGGTGTTTGGCTTAATGTTCTTTCAGAATCGGTTTGTTGGTCACTTGCATTATTCATGGTTGTAGATGTTTTTGGGGTTATGGCTGTTTTTAGTGAAGAATAGGGGCTCTCCATTGGATATTTTGCTTCAGAATGCTGTTTGAAATTTGTTTCAGAATGTTTGTAGTTGATGATAATTGAAGAAGAACTACTCCCTATTATTCATAGGGAAAACCTAGTGGCCTTTGGTGTTCTATCAATTAATTTGAAACTAATTTGTTGTCTGAAATTTAATTTCTTTTGCTTTTGTTATTAATTTGCTGTCTGATTTCAATTAATTTGGTTGCTGATTTGAAATTTATGTTTTTGTTAATCCTTTTTTTTTAATATTTTATTTTTTTTATTGGTTCTCTGTGGGTACTGCATTTGGAGTCATTCTGGAACAAATTTATTACTTAAGGGAGAAATTTGAAACTTGGCAAAAGAGGAAGGTTTGCCAAGTTTGAGGACAAACTATCCACAGCCTTGGGAGGATGATGGAGGTCCATCCCAACCTGCATTGCTAGCTGGGACAGTAGGGTCATGGGAGAGGACTTTCTTTCTTAAAGTCCACAGCAGGTCTATTCCTAATTGGGATCTAGCTGGAAATTCAAGAGGGATCAAGTCCCTCTTACAGCAGGAATGAAGCAGCAGGGGAAGACAGGTCCTATGGTAATTTTTGGAGCTATGAAAGGGAGTAATGTGATCACCTAAGGAGCCTCTGCAGAAGGCGGCTTTGGCCTTAGAACCAAAGTTCAATTCATGCAATTGAACCTTGGTAGAACCCCAACCTGTGAAATCAGGGTTCATGTCTTTTCAAGGTATGAACAAGCTGTGCGTATAAAGGTAATGACATTTAGTGGTCTCTATGTATTCCTTGGTCCATCAGCAGCCTATGCTCGAGGAGTGCAACTGACTGAAATCCCAGGATATTTTCTACAGCAAGTATAGTCCTGAATATGTATATGATCAAGCATCTGGATAGTTTGGAATTTTTGGCTTTGTTAAGGTCATTTGGTCATTTACACTTTAATGATCAAATTGTCTCAGAGAATTCTAGTACTACCAGCACTCAGTAGCAGCAAAGATAATTAATAACAAGTAGAAGGATGACTAAGGCAGCAAAGAAGCAACTGCTAGCCCAATCAGAAGCAGCCAGCAAGTTTTATTTCATTTTGATGTTTCTTTTGATGAAATCAAATGTAATTATATATTGTATTAGTCTTAAGCAGCTCACTTATGTTTATTAATTGAGCTTAGCAGTAGATCAGAGGTTTCTTTCAGCTTAGGAAACCTCAGTTACTCGAGGTAAAGTCATCTGCTTGCTTAAAGCAACATATATAAGCCAGCTCTTTGTAATGTCATTCATCATGTGAGTGTTTATGAAATCAGTAGAGCTTGGCTCCTGTATGTTTGTGAGTGTCACAAAACTCTCATTCATTTCTACTTGTCAGTAACTAAGCTTTGGCAGGCTTAGAAGGTGTTAAGTAGAGCTTGATTCATGCTAATGGTGGTGAGGTTTGTATCCATTTGTGTGAATTGAGTACTGCCCTTGTGTTTCTTGATGTGGTGTTGTCTATATCAGCTGGAATCACAAGTTTATCTTTCTTTCTTGTATGTCTTTCGTTCCTTGATGCTTTTCCATCCCTAGGAAAAGCTTAAGTTGAATTAACAAGGTCAGGGAGGGCGTTTGGTGTTGTCTATATCAGTGCACTCTGATTCTATTTGATCTGCACATACATCACTTCGCCTCCCAATACGCTACGAAAATTCGCGCTTGGAACTACAGAGGTTTGGGAGCGGTGGACACCTCGGTAGTTCCATATTTTGGGTGGATCATCCGCCATCACTCCCTACAGTTTATTTTCCTGTTTGAATGTAAAACATCTTTGGATAAAGTCTGTGAAAAAGTCTAGTCCTTAAAGCTCTCTTGTCTTTATTAATGTTGTAGGATCTAGTGGAGGCCTAGTAGTGTTATGTAATCAGCAAGTCTAAGGTTCTTGTCTTTATGTTTCTAATGTAGTCCTTTTCTATATAATGAAGTGAGGAAGGAGGTTTTCAATGTGTGCTTTGTTTATTGATACCCCTCACCCAATCACATGGAAGAGGTGTGGGAGAAGTCACTAAGGTGGATGGGCCTTTAGTACTCATAGGAGACTTTAATCAACTGGAATTCTAGGACCAAAATCTGGGAGGTAACCATCTAATAAAGGGGGTAGAAATGTTCAGGAACTAGGTCCAAAACTCAAATTGGACCCCTGTTTATTCGGTGGGAACGATCCTTACGTGGACTAATAACAGCCAAGGAAAGGATCTTATTCTGGAGAAATTGGATCGAGGGTACATGAACATGCGATGGTAGTGGAAGTTCTCGGAGACCTTCATCCTTAATTTGCCAATTCTTTTCTTAGACCACAGACCAATCATCCTGCATTCTGTTGAGGCAGACCGAAGAGGGAAACGGAGGAACTATATATTTGAAGTCATCTACATAGTTTGAACTTGAATTTAAGCTTGTTTGATTTATCCTATTGGAAAGAAAAGGTATCGGGCATCATTATTTCATATGAAATTAAGCATCAGTGATTTGTGAGTTGGTTTATCTGGCATTGAAGTTCAACTTGTACATTATTGCAAGATTTTGCTGCATCAAGTGCGATATAACAATTAACAACATTTGCTTGCCTCTGGGGTGCAGATTTCCATGCCTTCAAGTTATCTATTTTCATTTTTCATGGTTCCCAATTCAAATATTTTTATGTTCTGTTACAACCAATAGGCAAAAATCCAATCTGGCTCAAGCATTTATAGCTAGCAACCTGTTTGATCAAGGTTAGAGTATAATACTGATATTTCTCTGTGATTGCGTTGCATCCCTCCTCTTTTCCCTTTGTTTTCAAATAGTTTCAAATCAGGGGTCTGGGAGAATATCCTGTACAGGACTAACAAGGGGTGTTTAGAAATTGTCTTCATTGATCAAATGATCTCATGATGCTGAATCCTGTTGGCTTGATGAACTATATCAGGTTTCAGATGCATGGAAGCAAGGCCGTTTTATGATCTATGTGCATGCCAAGGGAATGATAGTGGATGATGAGTATGTTCTAATGAATATGCCCGTGTCGTTGATTCTGCTAGTTTTTTTTGTTTTTTATTTTTTGTAACTAATGAAATCTATGGGGGGGGGGGGGTGCAGGTGTATGGGTATAGGACATCATTGTGGGCTGAACACCTTGGGATGGTGGAAGAATGCTTTGAACATCCAGAAAGTTTGGATTGTGTGAGAAGAGTGAATAAGATAGCAAGTGACAATTGGAACAGGTTCACAGATGAAAACTTCAGGACGTTGCAGGGGCACCTGCTCAAGTATCCATTGCAAGAGAATACCTGTGTGCTTGTGAGCCTTTGAGTGCTCTTGCACTGTTGTACTATTCTTTTCTTCATTTATTTTATTCCTTGAATTCTCAAACTTGTAAATCTAGGGGGTGGGTGGCTTTGAAATATACATGTATTGGGTGTAAATTCCGCATTTCTTCCTTTTGCAATGTAGAGAATGGGCTCTATCATCTGTTTGGGAGTAAAACTCTTGGTTACGTCTCCATTTACAGTAGGTTTGTCAACTAAGTTTTGGTCATTTTCTTGTTTAGCGACAATTTACCATAGGTTTGATGTTGTTTTCTTCACTTATAATTCAAAAACATTATGAAATTTAAGAAAATTTTAATACAAGTCTTGTTTTCTTCACTTATAATTATAATAACAACTACTACTCATTTATTTATTTTTATGTATATTCGTATTTAATTTGTCGGTCTAAGGATGCACATAACCAGATCTTTCTAAGTTTCGCCAAAGTGAACTTTACATCATAAATTATTGTTGGTCCGATAATTATGATCAATGCAAGAATAGGTGGTGATCAATCCAAAAGGGTCTACAATCACCCCCAAAATATAGGATTTTCTGGAGGAAAAGGAATAGAGAGACTAAAAAAGATATATATTTTTAAAATAATAATTAATCTATCCATCTAAAATAATAATTAATTTTCAAATAAAGATCCTTATTTTTTACCAAAACAATTGGATATTGTACCTCATGAATCATGATACTAAGATCCTTATTTTCAAATAAAATAATAATTAATTTTCAAATAAAGATCCTTAATTACATATTTAATTTCTTTCTTTTTCTTTCCAAACAAAGATATTTAATTTCATATGTACCTCACAAAGATGAAATCTCAATCCTACAAGGAATCATTTACAGTTGGTTACAACTGATTTTAGTGTTGGGGTGATTGTATACTAAGTTTTTTTTTGATTTTTTTAAACAAAAAATGAACTAATTTTCTGATCACGTAAATAGGGTGGGGATCGATAAATGAACTAATTGGATTGGTATAGTTTGAAATGATCACACTTATTTTTACAAGACTTTTCAATAGATTGATCTACCCGAATTTAGTACATACATGTTGCATAGAAAGAAATCAATTTCCCCAATCTTCTACCTAAACCCGCCATCTTCTTCTTCATCTTCCTTGGTTGAAATGAGGTGTTTGACCCTGACCCTGCGAAATGATTCATAATTTAGATTGTAATACATTTGATGTACAATATAGACAAAATGCAGTTATATCAAATAATAATCTTACCGACGTAGGATGAAAAGGAGGATTAGTTGTGGTGTAGTTTAACACGACATGCGGCTGGGTGTAATTTTGCAACCCGTTGGGAGCGTTAGAACCTTGCGGCATTTGATACCCAAATCCATGTGTCATTTGGAAGCCTGGTTGAACAATTGATCCAGGTGGCATTTGGAAGCCTTGGTGAACACTGGTTGTTGGTGGCGTTTGCTGTGTTCTCCTCCTGCTACGGGGTTGTTCATTATGATAACTGGTTCTCCTTGTCTGTCTCCTACCCCTACCCCTTTTATCGACGGGGTCGTTCACGGGGACAGAGTCGTTGGTGTTGGCACTTGTACCCCTTCGGGAAATTCCCTCTCCAGCAGGCCGCCTACCATAAGCTCTGCCGATCTTGTCAATGACCCGGGTCATGACCCCATCACGGTCCCCAGTAATGGATGGTGCCTTCTCTTTCAACTCGGAAAGAGCCTTCATCGTCGCTTTGAACATTTTCTCATCCATCACGGCCAGTGTAGAAATAGACTCAAACGCACTCTGCATTTGTTCAAATTGGATAACCTCTTTGGTTTTAGCCCGATGCAGTTGGTAGTACGGAACTTGGATAGTGAGATGTTTTCTTGGAAGGTCTTTCCTCCACCGGTCCAGAATGTACCTTTCTGGAACGTAATCCAGCCCCTCCTCGCCGAAAACACGTAGTACGTGGGAGCACAAGATTCCCTTGAACTCAAACTTCTTGCAGTCACACTTCATTTCTAGGGTCTCTCTATCTACTTTGACGATAAACCTGGATCGTCGGGTTGTGATTTCTTTCGGCTCGTATACTGCACGGTCCTTCCTCACAGTGACCTCATAAGTGCACGCCCTTTCCTCGTCGTGTATCTTCTCCGCTTTCACTACATAGATCAGGTTTTGCACCTCGTTTTGAAGCTCAACGAACTTCTTTGATGTGTATAGATTCTGGAATACATGCTCATAAACAAAGCACGGTTGACATTAGACTAGTTTATCCTTTGATCGGAACGTTTCCTTGTCCTCTTCTCTAACTCTCTTTGCTAGTGCGAATCCGAATTGTTCCACAAATTGTTTGAGAGTTGTGTTGACATTCACGAAACCCTTGAAGAAGTAGTTCATCCCCTCGCTCCTTTGCGTGCTTGACATTCCTGCCCAGAACTCGTCCTTGAAGTATACGGGCACCCATCTATGCCTTTTATCATACATGTTATTGCACCAGTTGGAGTTGTGCAAACCGTACATGTCACCCCATTCTTTCCATTTGTCTTCGAATTCCTCGGCACCAAGTGAATCGTAAAGAGTGTCTCTAAGCCCTCGAAGTATATCTTTTCCCTCTGGTTTGTTGCATAGATGCTTCTTCGCGTTCTTCATCACGTGCCATATGCACCATCTGTGTCGTGTATTCGGAAATACCTTTGCGATAGCCTTGCCTGCACATAAAAAATTTTACTTGTTACAAAGTGTCATGCACGCTGAAAACTTGAGTACTCATAAACAAAGTTATCAACTTCCTCTCCAACCAACAGCGCACAACCGAGCAGGATGGACTGTTCGTGGTTGTTAACCCCAATGAAAGGAGCGAATGGCATCTCGTACCTGTTGAACACATAAGTCGTGTCGAACGACATCACGTCCTCGAAGTCCTCGCAAGCTGCCCTGCTCCTTCCATCTTCCCAAAAGACGTTCCTCAGAGTCCCGACATCGTCGGTGTCATACGTAACGAAAAAGCTGGAGTTACCCGACATCATCTCCTTAAAATGTCCCATCATCGCCCTGAAGTCGCCGTCTTTCAACGCGAGTCTCCTTGCCCTGCTGATAACATTGCGGCAATCTCTCTCGTCGAATGGAACTTGATCATGGCCGCCGTGTTGTACCGCAATTGAGTTGAAGTTCTTGGAGATTTGCACGCCGGCCGTGTCGTTGTTTATCATCCTCCACTGATTCTCGAAACTTATGAACTTGTAGTTCCGCATGTATTTTATGTTTGCAGGGTTGCACTCGTGGTTGTGGTTTGTGTCGACTGTAGTCAACTTGTATTTTCCGCTTTGCGGTTGGAATGTGGCAGTGACTTTGAAACCACACCCGATGATAGAAGTGCTGGATGATCGGTTTAGATTTGCACTGTTTGACTTGAACGTGCCATATTTTGTACAGACCATCATTATCCTCTTGATGAGTGCTTCGTTTGTCGTGCCAAGTTCTCCGCGAAATTTTTCGGAGCTTCTAATACGTAATTGGAACCCATTGGCCCGCCCGTAGTTATGCATGTGGTTCACAAAATCGCCGACCGAATCAAATTCCATCTCGTGAAAAGGGGCGGTGACGGATAGTGATCCGCCACTGTTTGGGTGGTCACTCGACCCATCAACATCACCATTAGCAGTAACAGTCATGGCTTCCACATCATCCTCGGGTATGAAAGGGGCCCTAAACCCATCTTCTGCCTCAATTTCGTCTTCATCTCTGAATAAATCACGAAACAAGTCGTCACGATTACCAACAACAATTGACCCATCATCATTAAACAACTCTTCTAATGGATCGTAATCGGAATCACTGTCACGTTCCTCGTTCAAGTCCATTTGTCGGGATGCCATGATGATATAAATGAAAATCTACACCATTAATCATTAAAATATTACATTAGGGATTGAAATTTATAAAATCTTTCATCATATTAAAGTTGCATGAAAAAATTGATATCGTTAAAATTAGAGAAGAATACTTAAAAATTAATAAAGAAAACAATTTATTCAAGTCATTAGAACAAAAATATAACACATTAGGGATTGATACCAAAAAATTAATCATCTAAAATTATTAATCATTAAAATAGCACATTAGTTATAAAAATTTATAAAATCTACAAAATATATTATCATTCATCATATTAAAGTTGCATGAAAAAATTTACATCATTAAAATTAGAGAAGAATACTTAAAAATTAAAAAAAGAAAACAATGTATTCAAGTCATTAGAACAAAAATTAACACATAAGGGATTGATACCAAAAAATTAATCATCTTAAATTATTAATCATTAAAATAGCACATTAGTTATTAAAATTTATAAAATCTACAAAATATATTATACATTCATCATATTAAAGTTGCATGAAAAAATTTACATCATTAAAATTAGAGAAGAATACTTAAAAATTAATAAAGAAATCAATTTATTCAAGTCATTAGAACAAAAATATAACACATTAGGGATTGATACCAAAAAATTAATCATCTAAAATTATTAATCATTAAAATAGCACATTAGTTATTAAAATTTATAAAATCTACTAAATATATTATACATTCATCATATTAAAGTTGCATGAAAAAATTTACATCATTAAAATTAGAGAAGAATACTTAAAAATTAATAAAGAAAACAATTCATTCAAGTCATTAGAACAAAAAAATAGCACATTAGGGATTGACACCAAAAAATTAATCATCTAAAATTATTAATCATTAAAATAGAGCATTAGTTATTAAACTTTATAAAATCTACAATTTATAAAATGTCCTATTATGTTTAAAAATGTCAACACATGTAAATAGAGTGAGTGTGACTCGGATTGCTGACATGGCAAAAAAACTCAATCTTAACCGTCAGATTCAAAATAGAATAGACGGCCAAGATCTTTTTATGAAAATAATACCCTTGCCCCCTATTCCCGCGCCTTTCATCCATTCCCAAATGGAGCTCTAACCCTAGTTGAAGCTTTTATTCAACCAAACCCTAAAAATCACTTCCCGCGCCCTAAAACGAAGAGAAGCCCAACCAAACCCTAAATCTCTCCAATCTCTTCTCCAATTGAAATCGAAAGTCAACCAAACCCTAAAAATCGAAACCCACTGTCATCTAAATAAACCCTAAAACGAAGAAGAAGAAGTTGAAGCAAACAAAGAAGAAGAACAAGAAGAAGAAAACCCCCTTTCATCTAAACTCTAAAACGAAGGAGAAGAAGATGAAGCAAACGATGAAGCAAACGAGGTAAATGTGGTTCATAATTTGATTTCGATTTTTAGGGTTTCCAATTTGTTTGTTCAGTTCATACAAGGTTAATTTTCGAAAACCATAACTTGATTGAACCATAATTTGATTTCAATTTTTATGATTTGAAACTGATTTCTAAAAATTGAAATTGGGATGAATGTATAATTATACTACTTACTGTATTACCGAAACTGGGTTTTTCTTCTTCTTCTTCTTCTTCTTCTTCTTCTTCTTCTTCTTCTTCTTCTTCTTCTTCTTCTTCTTCTTCTTCTTCTGTGATTGAGGTTAGTGTGAATTTGTATATAAAAGCTATGTGGTAATAGTGGATTTTATTTTCCATCATAAATTGATTGAACTGATGTTATTTATACCCTTTGAAGATGAAAAACTTCTAACAGCTACATTTCTAACGGGAAAAAAAATTGAGTTGTAATTGCTTTAGTTTTTCAAGACATTTATTATAGTTATTTTCTTAACTGGGAAAAAAATGAGTTACCATCTTGGTTCAATTAGGTGATTACCCCTTCTTTTTTACCCTCTAATCCCTGTTTTTGGTGAAAAAAAGTTGCAATCTTTATGATTATCTTGCAATTATGTACTGAATTTATTTGTTTTTTTTTTGAAATTTACAGAAGTGAATGTATGTATGGTATATTGGTATGGTATGAGTCAAGTTGGGAGGCAAATGCATTATAATTTGATGGGTAGGACCATTGGAAGATAAATTATTGATGGGGAATGATACAAAGGAGTTGGGTAGTTTATTGATGTTTTAATTTCCATGATGTCACTCATATTTGGTTGGGACCCTGGTTTTGTGGTGAATCCAACATTAGGAGGTGGATGTCGATGGGTTAGCCAGATAGATTGCAAGATGATGCTAAACCATGGGGTGTGGTTTTGGGACATACGTTCAAATTCAAAAGTGGAATGTTTTTCCTTTGTTTCTAGAGTTTTGACATCATTTTACTTTACTTTGGCAGAAAATCTTGATAAGACTTCCATATGTGAGCTTGAACTTGATGCTTCTAAAGCTAGACAATTCAAGGACGCCATTGAAAATTCGTACTGGTTTGAGTTTTTCATCGCTATGCTATTTATTCTGTGCTTCCTTTAGAATCATACTCTATTACTCTCTATTTTCCACCCTAATTCTGTGGATGCCAAGCTGAATTGATGTATAGTTGACTGCCGTATGCTGACATTCTTTTTTTGGCTGGTGCTCCCTTCTTCTTCAACACATTTCAGATGATCTGCCTTTGTGGGGGTATGAATCTATTGACTGATGTTTATTTCCTTCTGCTTATTTGTGAAGTAATGTACACGTGCTCCTTTTGTAATGGTTTTCACTTCTGTTTTCCATTCTACATGCAGGCTTTGTGGGAGAGCTTCACTTTGATAAAAATAGCGAGAATGCTAAGCACTTATTATACACTAATAAGAATTTCATCATCAAATACAATGGAAACCAGGTAAAGTGACTGACTTATCGAGCATGCCATCTGATTTTCCCAATTAACCAAGAGGGTTACCATTTTGCTGTGACCCGTATTCTGTGGTTCATTTATTCGAGTAACATTTAACGTCTGAAGCTTTGCAGATCATTCATGTCAATCTCACCCAGGACAATGCTAAGCCAGTGGAAGAGGGAAAGACGTATGACATGACATATACGGTGAAATGGATACCAACAAACGTTCCATTTGCTAGGCGTTTTGATGTTTATTTGGATTATCCATTTTTTGAGCATCATATTTGTACATTTCTTTTGTTGTTTGCGTAATTATGGACTTCTCTTACCGTTATAAACTTGAAATAGGTGTCCGTTCTAGTTCTTAAATCACTATAATCAAACCCTAGAGCTGTGACCATGATGCATAATCCGTATCTATGTTATATTGTGGTAGGGGTAGAGTAACTAAAGACTAGCATTTCAGTTTTACCATGCCGACTCCGGGGTCATCAGACACACTCACGCACAATATTTCTCTCTTTTTTTAAAAGAAATTACTTATCAAAGAAAATTATCTCTTGTTCAAAAAAATATTTGTCATTTCCTAATTTAGCTTAATTTTAGTGATCTTTTTTTTTCCCTAAGAGCAAATTTGCCTTCTGTTGTAGATCCATTGGTTTTCCATTTTCAATTCATTCATGATGGTTATCTTCTTGAAGGGATTGGTAACTCCAGCCTTTAGTTGATCTTGTTTTATCAAATCTGGTATGACAGGTGACAATGGGAGCTTGTGTTTTTGGGACTGGAAGAGTTGCCACAATTTCCAGCAACCTCAAACAGTTCTCCAACCGGGTTCACTGGATAGCAAGGCCGGGGATGCACTCTCATATGATGTGACTGGCACAAGACTGGTGACGTCTGAAGCTGAAAAGACGATAAAAATGTAGAAAGAGGACGAGACGGCTACCCCTGAAACTCACCCTCTCAACTTCAAGCCGCCCAAAGACATCGGACGCTTCTAACTTTAGAGTTACTGCTGTCTGTTTTATAGTCATCTGTAACTGTTGTGTTATCCATGTGAACTGTTAGATTAAGACCAGTTGTGTTATCTCACAAAATGTGATGGAATTCGGATGTAGCCGAGCCGGCTGTCATCCTTGAGAGGCACAGGGTGCTATAATTTTGATTTTTGATACTTTTTGAGAGCCTTTTTTATGGGTTGTTCTTGATACATGTGATTATTTTATGACATAGTGGGTTGAATAATAAAATTACATGTTTGCTCAGTTAACCATACTAACCTGGTTCTTGATACATGTTTGCTTAGTTAACCATACTAACATGGTTCTTGATACATGTTTGCTCAGTCATCTGTAACATGTGATCAATGCACCTTTTCTTCCCAACTTTCTAAAATTACATGTTTAAATCCTTGTCTGACTTTACACCTCTGGTTTGTTCAGTTAACCATACTAACCTGGTTTTACTGAATAATATTTGAGAAACAACCAATTTTGCAAAATACGTTTCCTTCATAATATGAACAACTAATCAAAATAGGTACTATTAGGTATTAGCTACAGTATGTACTATTCAGGGCAACAATATAAGTCATACATTTTAATCAAAACTGGTAACTAGAGCTTTGAATGCTTGATGGCTCCAATGTTGTCAAAATGTCAAATTGATAGATATTGCACTTACAAACTCACTATCAAGAAACCAACCAGTTTCATTACAAACATCATGCATTCTTTCCCAACATATAATAATACATCATTAACACCTGCACTAACAGCAACACTACAACAAAACCTAAAACCCATCCTAATTTTAGTTGTGATGATGTAACAACTTCCTTCAACTTACGGTTTCTCCTTCGTAACTCTTGATTGTCAATGTCAATTCGATAAACCATCTCTTTCAACTCATCAACCTCCTCTTCTAGCTTCTCCTTTTTGTCCAACGCATACGTTAAAGTTTAAACTAGATGTCGAACTATCACAAACAACTTTACCAAGCCATTTGTAATATAAGCATCCACCTCGTTTACCAGCCTTGTTACAAGTAGCAAAACGCCTTCCTGGGTTTTTAGATGTCCATGACGTCTTTACTACACAAAGATTACAACACTCGCAACGGACATCCTCATTGGTATAACATGGACAAGTGAAGCAGGCAACGAACGATTGTCGTGACGGGTAACCGCATGATTGGCAACTATAACAAGTATGTGAACACCAAAGTACAACTAAGTCAATTGACAACTTCATTCATCAATATAACAATGATTAACCATTTCAGGACACATATCATTGCTTACTGTTGATTTTTTAACAGTCATAATTGATGATGAATTAGCAACATTTCAATAATTATCAAACATCTACAAGCAGTCAACATCCAATTGGTGCCACAGTCAACATCCCATGAACTCACAAGCAGAGCAAAGCCAATTACAACCAATTAAAGCCAATTAGAGCCAACAGATTATGCCAGTAGTAAATTGGTGCCACAGTCAACATCCCATGAACTCACAAGCAGAGCAAAGCCAATTACAGCCAATTAGAGCCAACAGATTATGCCAGTAATAAATGATTGAATTATCCAGTGAACAAGATCAAATCCATCCTTGCTAATGTGCACCCTAGCAGACCAATTCTTCCCAATGATTACATATATAGTATTTCAAACTATACTTCCACTTAACAATCAAACTACTCCCTCCCAGAATACCAACATTCACCACTAACCCTTAATTGTCCAGATTCGTAACCACAAACACTAGACCAAAATACATCTCTTTGATTCACCTTAGAACCACCCAAAGTCACTTACCCAACCAGAGAATACCCACATTGCCAACCCACAACACAACTCAGCCTATTAGTACATATCAAATAATAGCTGAACTATGCAGTCATTCAAAATTTTCATCTCAAAAGACAGACAAAGTATCTTTCTAATTCAGTCATTCAAAAAATTCATGAAAGAAAAAATATGATTTCACGAATACAATCAAATTAAAAGAAACCGTACTCACTCACCACTTCATTGTTGAAAAGCCTCGTCAATTGTCGGAAGTCGACTTTGCAATTGTGGGTGGTCGATTCTACTCGAAATAGCAGACCAAAGAACAATGAAGGTGAACACTTAACTTTGCTTCAAGTTTCATGCCCACCCTCTCGTCTTCATCTCCGGCGATTATAGCCGTGTTCCGTCGTCGTCTACGCCGGATTCTTCCGGGTATCAAGTTTATGGTTTCGCCGTTAGGATTAGGGTTTAGGTTGAATGGGTTTGAGTTAGGGTTAGGGATATAGCTCTTAATGGTTGTCGACGGTGGTGGTCAACGGTGGTGGTTTGGATGGAGATTGGAGGGAGATTGGATGTGGAGATGATGAGTCGTCCATCACAGAGAAGATAGAGGGAGGAGGCGTGTTCTGGGGAAGGAGGAGAGGCGTGCCTGGGAAATGAGGAAGGGATTGAATGAGGGGGAGGGTCTGGTTTTTTTTTTTTTTTTTTTTTTTTGCGTTTTGTTTTCCAACTCATTCTCTCTCTCCTCCATATCAGCTATCACATAGGTGAGTATTTGACTATTGAGTCAATCTATCAATCTCCAACAATATGGAACGAAGGGACAATTGAAAAATTATAAAAAAAATATTGAAACAAAATACAAGGGAAGTGCCTCGTAAAATTTTAAAAAAAAAAAGCATCAGGCGCACAAATGCATGAAGCACAGCACCCGGCAGCACATATGGATTAGTGTGGGATTGTTTTAAAGCTTATTCAGTTACTAGTATTTGGCAATTGGCATTAGTGTGGGATTGTGTGCATCGGAATGCACTCTGTGTTTTGAAGTGCATCAAAATCCAAGACAATATAAAGTCAGTTGAAAATGATTGAATTCCACGTTGAAATGTAAATCATATGGCAACGGTCAGTAGCAAACCCACCTCTACTAACTCCACCATCCTCCATCTCTGTTTGCTCTCTCTTCTTTTCACCACACTCACAAAAGCTGAACACCCATCATCATTATCATCATCAGAGGATTCAATAATCTCCAGATTCCAAGAATACCTTCGAATCAACACATCTCATCCAAACCCCAACTACTATGAAGCAGTTGTCCGAATTGTATCGATTTTACCAAACCTGGATTTCCCCCAAATTCAGACAACCTGAATCCAGTTTTTCTTCCCCGGACCCAGACAATGACCCTACTGATAGATGTTTGAATTTGGACAAACTTTTGGTGACCATACCCGGTGTTTTCCAGATCAGACAAAATCTAGTTGTCGGGTTGGTCAAAATTTTGGGGGCCCTATGTATAGGTTGCAGTTTATGCATCAATGATGAATTTGTATGTGCGTTGATGTTTGCTTTGTGCTTGACCGTGCAGGACACCAAATGTACTGGTTCACAGTATTTCGAAGCAATTCGCAAGCTGAAAAGTTCTGGGTTTGAGCCCACTCGAACCATTTACTTGTCGTTCGTGCCAGGTGAGGAGACTAGTGGAATTGTTGGGGCTGGGAAGCTGGCCAATTCCTCTGTGTTTAGGAAAATGAATGTGGGTTTTGTCCTGGATGAAGGAGGGACATCTCCAGTAAACGAGTACAAGGCGTTTTATGGGGAGAGTTGTCCTTGGTGGCTAGTGATCAAGGCTAGAGGGCAACCAGGGCATGGGGCCAAGTTGTATGACAACAGTGCTATGGAAAATTTGTTCAAGAGCATTGAGAGTATTACACAATTTCGTGCATCGCAGTTCGATTTGGTTAAGGCTGGCGTAAAAAAGGTGGAGGAAGTGATTTCGGTGAATATGGTATATTTGAAAGTTGGCACTCCGACTCCTACTGTAAGTTTATGTCTTGATTTCCTTTGGACGCTTTGGCATAGAGTAACTTGATGTAAGATCTAATATAGAGACACGGTTTGCCTTGTCTGCCAGGGTTTTGTCACGAATTTGCAACCATCTGAAGCGGAAGCTGGTCTGGACATCCGAGTCCCAGCCACAGCTGATGCTGAGTCCCTTGAAAGACGTATTGCTGAAGAGTGGGCCCCTGCTTCTCGCAACATGACTTTTGAGGTGGAATCATTCTTCAACGTCCTTGATTTCAATAATAACCATTTATCTATGCGTTATTCCAGTCCATGCTAGTTCCTACATCACTAACAAATATGGTTGCCCTACTGAAATACTGTATATGATAACATCTTCTAATTTATCTGAATATCTTTGCTGGTATTTTACCTTTTTCACTGTTTGACTGATGTAAATGATGCATTTGCAGTTCAAGTCGAAGTTTCCCGTGCATGACAAATTGGGGAAGCAAGTCATCACTGCAACGGATAGTTCGAACCCTTGGTGGGCCCTTTTAGAAGAGGCTGTTGGTGAAAAGCTTAAGCCTGAACTCCTTTCTACCTCTTCAGATGCTTATTTCTTCAGGCAGAAAGGCTTGCCGGTTATAGGATTTTCTCCTATTAAAAACACGCCAATCCTACGACATGTCCATGACGAGGTACCACTCTAGTCTCCTTAATCATTGATATGAAATTCATAGCAGCAATGTGGAATACACTGCAGTTCTTTACTTTCAATGGACAATGATCAAACTAATCGACGGTGTAATATTAATGTTGCATGTTTCTGTGATTGCAGTACTTGAACCGGGCAGAATATCTAAAAGGAGTTGATTTGTTTGCTTCTATCATCAAGGCTTTTGCTTCTTATGCTCCCAAGACAGAGTCAGAGACTGAGGCATCCAAGGACGAATTGTGACACACAAAAGAGTTATTGTGGAGTTTGTCTTATAGAATTCAGAAATTTGTGTTTGGTGTTCACCTACAATATATCAAGTAGAGAATTTCAGCTTTTGATGCCTCCTTGTCGCTTTAACTTGTAGCTTTTCTTATGTTGTAATCAATGGTAATTTGTAAACTATGAATAATCAATCGTGTTCAATCCATATCCTCCTTCATATGTAAATGGGTTGTATTGTCTATATGCCCCCCTTAAGATGGAATATTCTAGTGTTTAATCTCTCTCTCTGTGTGTTGGATCTCTCTGTAGGTTGTCGTACAATCATGTATGGGAAGTAGTTTTACTCCCGTCGAGTTTTAAACTTTGGTGCAAGTTTAAAAGATAGAAATGGTAATCAACTAGACACTATTTGTAATTTATTAGGTGTAGTTGAAGTATGCGCTCCAGGTAGTGCGTTGTTCATCCACATATATTAGGTTGTTCACTCTAATAATTGTTCACTCGCAAATATTTGGAGCACGTGCTCCCAGTATATGTAATATGTATTGAGACACTATTGATTCGATGATCCATACGAAATGTGTCAATGGTAAAGAGGTAGTTTAAGGGAAGTATGGAGTATCATTAAAAGGCAAGCATAAAAGGATACATATAAATATCACCATATATGATGCCCTCATTGTGACCAGTGACCACCAAATAACTGTGAATCATTGAATTGAACCAAATGGAAAGAATAAGCAGCAAAAGCATCACTACTACCACTCTCATCTTCTTTCTCTCTCTTCTTTTCACCATTCTCACAGCAGCCCAAAACCCATCATCATCATCACCATCATCATCAATAATCTCCAGATTTCAGGAATTCCTCAGAATCAACACAGCCCAGCCAAACCCTAACTATTATGAAGCCGCAGACTTCATCCTATCTCAAGCAAAAGCCTTGTCCCTTGAATCACAAACCATTGAATTTGTCAAAAACAAGCCCTTAATCTTGCTCAAATGGCCTGGGAAAGACCCCACTTTGCCTGCGGTGCTCCTTAATTCTCACACTGATGTCGTTCCAGTTGAGATTCACAAGTGGGTTCACCCTCCTTTTGATGCCAACATCGATGCCAATGGCAATATTTATGCCAGAGGCTCCCAGGTAAACTATCATGCTTTCATGTTGTGATTTGATTTGATTCTGCCTCATTTATTGCCAGAATTCCAATCATGGGGAAATGCTACATATCTTTCCTTTTACTGAGCACAATATGAATGCTTTTTCACTTGCTGCAATTTGTGAGTCTATGCTAGATTGGCTGGTCGATTGATGTGGTGCAATGTGGTATATATGTGTAGGATACCAAGTGTGTGGGTTTACAACACTTGGAAGCTATTAGAAAGCTGAAGAATTCCGGGTTTGAGCCCGTTCGAACCATCTATGTTTCATTTGTGCCAGATGAGGAGGTTGGAGGGAATGATGGGGCTAGAATGCTGGTTAACTCAAATGAGTTTGAGAAAATGAATGTGGGTTTTGTGTTGGATGAGGGGTTGCCATCCCCAGGAAACAAGTACCGCGCATTTCATGGGGAGAGGGCCCCTTGGTGGTTGGTGATCAAGGCGAGTGGAGCTCCAGGGCATGGAGCAAAGTTGTATGATAATAGTGCCATGGAGAATTTGTTCAAGAGCATTGAGAGCATTAGGAGATTCAGAGACTCACAGTTTGATATGATAAAGGCTGGATTGAAAGCTGAAGGGGAGGTAGTTTCGGTGAATATGGTGTTTCTAAAGGCTGGCACACAAACTCCTAATGTAAGTCTGGACTGGATTTTGATTCAACATGCATTGTGGTATTGAGTTTATGATATATTGAGGATAGTCTTCTGCCCATCAGGGTTTTGTGATGAATTTACAACCTTCTGAAGCTGAAGTTGGCTTGGATGTTCGAGTTCCACCAACAGCTGATCCAGCGTCACTTGAAAGACGTATTGCAGAAGAGTGGGCACCTGCTTCTCGGAACATGACTTATGAGGTGAAAATCATCAGTTAGGCTTTATGCTATTCGTTTGCGTGAACCAATTTGAGCATCCATCACTCTGTTGTTTCGGCCTGTGCTTAGCATGACTGTGTAACAGCTTTATTTTGGTGTGTGAATGGAGAAACGGCATTAACTGTTTGTGTATGTTATTCTTGCTATCCACTTTCCTTGGCCTTAGTACAACTTCACTTATATAAATGAAACTTAAGCAGTTCAAGCAGAAGTTTGCGGTTCTTGACAAATTTGGGAGGCCAACCCTCACAGCCGCTGATAGTTCAAACCCTTGGTGGGTGCTCCTAGAGGAAGCTGTCCACAATGCTGGTGAACAGCTAGAGAAGCCTGAAATCAACACTGGTTCAACAGATGCTCGTTACTTTAGGCAATGGGGCTTGCCAGCTATAGGTTTTTCCCCCATGAAAAATACGCCAATCCTAATACATGATCACAATGAGGTGCATTATGTTCTCCATTCTCTTATTGTTTCCGTTATATATTTGTCAGCATATTTGAACTTTTAATGTGTATTCCTGCAGTACTTAAACCAAGAAGAATATCTGAAGGGAGTCGATGTGTATGCTTCAATCATCAAAACTTATGCATCTTTTGCTGATACGACACAAGCTAACACCTCCAAGGATGAGTTATAGCCTTATAGGAGATCAGTTAAACACCTTTCTGAAGCTGTCAGAACTCAGACAGTTAGATTTGGTATTGTTCCATTTCGACAATGTCTTGCATAAAGAAGCCAGGCATGGCTCATGGCACTCATCAAACATGGGTCAGGACTGACTGCAGGAGAAACAACATTAGTCTCTTGACAGTAGTTTCATGCTTGTTGGTAGATTACAAACAGAGAGGGAACTGATTCTGCTCTGCTATGCTTCCCGTGTAATGTTTTCAGTTTCATCTCTTACTGTGAATGAATGATGTGAATTTGTTATGAATGATGACTTACGGGGGAACAGTTAGTTGAAGAAGTGGTTCTTGCTGGCATATGTTGGTTTTGTTCACTTTCAGTTGGCTAGAAATTGTCTGATATGACATCATTATAGATGAAGTTAGCACTTAACAAGAAAAGAACCGATGGTCTGAGAACCCACAAGGTAAAATAAAAACAGTATTGTACCTAATTTAGGTGAAATATATGCACTGCTTCTTCCTCCCAAAAAGTACACATGTTTTAAGTCAGGGCATACCCTGAATCACACAACAAGAAGTTCACTAAATCTGAATGCCCCTAAATCTACTGAAAAGTAGGCAACAATTCCAATTTTCAGTACAGGCCAAAAGCCATCTCTTGTGTTTTCTGTCCATATTGACCTATTCCTTTCAGTCCAACAACACTGAACTATGGCTGTCACAGCAACCCTTACTTTGTCCTCTACATTATGTTACTTCAACTCTTTATTTTCATTTTCCCTATCGTACCTGTTGTGAACCCTTGACACTCGCACAGGGTACCGTTGTACTTCAGCCCCCAAAAAATCCATTCAGGCCAAGCAAAAATCCAGCTGGAAATTCCGAAAAACTGCTTGATCAATAAATAAAAGATCTTCTGTGATCCCCATGACTTCAGTTATTTTTCTATTTTGTGCCAACACAAATAGAAAAATGGAACTCAGCTTTTCTCCTTATTGCATTTTTATGTCATTTTGTTAAATGGCGAAATAGCCTCCCATCAATATCAGAGATGAATTCCTACCAATAATCTCCACAGGAACAGGTTCCCTCCTGGAAATGATGGTACCTTACTTGGTCTCTAATGACAATAACCCTCTTTTCTGTTTCTGCCACGAGCTTGGCGAAGCGATGGCAATCCCCACAGATGCGCAGGTTCTTCTTGATTCTAATTATGCTTTCCTTAGGCAAATTCATCAGTCCAAAAACAATAGCCAGTTTCTCGCTATGGTATTGAAGCAAGTCCTCCTTCTGCTCTCCTTCGACGTCTTTTAGGACAAAGTCCGTGTCCGGGACATAACCCACAGCTCTTAGTTTCAGTACCAGCTGGTTAAGCTCCCTTCTGATCTCATCAATTTGGGGATGCGACATATCTCTGAAGATGAAAGTGTGAATCTTTCTGTCGACTTCGATCCAGCTGCATCCTGGTTCCTTCTTGATGCCTTTTTCCCTCAGAGTCTTTCTCAAATCCAAAGCATCGTCCCATCTTTGAGAATTTTCATAAATATTTGATAGCAATATATATGTCCCCACATCATCTGGCTCCAGCTTCAAGATTTGCTTTGCAGCATGGATGGCTAAATCTGTATTTTTATGAACCCTACAAGCACCGAGGAGAGTTCTCCAAGTAACTGCATCAGGTTCACAGTTCATTTTGTTGAGTAAATTAACAGCATCATTGAGCTTGCCTGCTCTTCCACACAGATCGATCATGCAACCATAATGCTCCCTGCCAGGATCGATTCCAAAGAGTTTCTTCATAGACTGGAAATAATACCATCCCTCGTCTAAGAAACCGCCATGACTACAAGCAAATAGAACCCCAACAATTGTGATGTAGTTTGGTTTAGGCCCGGATTGTTTCATCCTCTCGAACAAGGCTAGGGCTTCCCTACTGAACCCATTTTGAGCCAAGCCAATAATCATAGTGCTCCATGTGATGACATCTCTCTGCCTCATTCGGGCGAAAACCCCACGAGCATCAGCCAAACTGCCACACTTGCAGTACATATCCAGAAGGGCATTGTTTAGGATTAGATCCTGATCATACTTCAACACATGAACATGAATTTGCCTCCCTAATTCTAACAATGCTAAGGCAGTCACTGCTCTCAGTGTGCTTGTCAGCGTCGACTGGTCAGCTCGAAATCCAGCTCTCTTCATCCTCTTGAAGAGATTCAAAGCTTCATCCCCATCACTGTTTTGAGCAAAACCCCCGATTATCGAGTTCCAAACAACCAAATCCCCAGTCAAGAACTCATTAAAAACAGCCAGGGCATTCTCCAACTCACCCCACTTGGCATAGACATCAATCAAAGCACTTCTAACAAAATCATCAGACTCTAAACCATACTTGAATATGCTACAATGAAGCTGTCGAAGGCACAACAACCCATCACATGCTCTCAAAACCGCAGAGAACGTATACATATTCGGCACCACACCTTCCCGGAGCATCAAAATCAAGAACTCCAGAGCCTTGTTGCCTACCTTAGCATTAGAATAAGCCGAGATCATTGTCGTCCACGACACCACATTTCTCTGAGGCATTTCATCGAACAGCTTCTGTGCTTCATCTAGGAGATTGAACTTGACATACATATTAAGCAACATAGAGAGTAAGAACAATTTGGGATCGTGCCCATTTGAGAGTAAATGCTTATGAACAAGCTTGCCTTCCTCAACTGCTTTGTTAGAAATGCAGCACTTAATCAGTTCAGAGTAGGCAACACAATCTGCCCATAATCCCTGTTTTTCCAAGCGTTGCATAGCATTTATGGCTCTGGGAAGATTCCTCTCATAACAATATCTGGAGAAATCATCCACCAAATGTGCAAATGTTGGTTCACATTGTGATGAGATTGCTGGTACAGAGTATTGACGTAATACCAACCAAGAGATTTTCTCAAAAGGTCGCAACTTTGAGAACAATTTCATAGCTCAGATCATTTAAATACTGGTATATCATTTCCGGGATTTATACACTGAACCGAAACTGGTGATAAAAATCATGGAAAATTTTGAAGAACCCAGGATTCTTTGTGTGTTGCTGAATGCTGAAGGTAAAATGGGATGGAGTCGAAATCTGTAAATTTTTTCCCCCTGTGAAAGTAGAAACAGAGGTTTCAAAACGCAAACACAATCAAATCAGTTAACACGATGGCCCACAGTTGATTTTGGGCTCTACTTCTGAGGCCAACTTTCTTCTATTGGGCCATTATATGCCTCTTCGGTTGGCCCACCAATGTCAAATGTGTCTATGACTCTATGTTGTTGATGTTGCTACTAATGCTCATTGCAAGTATTAAATTATTACTTACTGGATAATTAAGGCCGAGCGGAGATTGGAGAATTGTCTTAATCAGCGAAATATGGAATCTTATCCATAAAAGCAGCTACTTTAATAAGGGGAATTAAGGTTGAGACATCGAGTGTTGTCATGATCGCTGGAAAAATTTTATGCAATTTGAATAAGTAAATTAATTTTATGAAAAAATTTGAATTTGGTGATAAATTTTTCTTACAAAATTTTGATGCCGATCAAATTGACTGAATATTCTAATATTATATTTCTTTTTTTTCTATTGTCTAAATTCAATTTTGACCATATTTAATTTCGGCCGAATTGTCCCACCTGTCCTGACCTAAGAAAAATCGGATCTAAAAATAAATTTCTCTTTGGAATTTTTATAATAATCGATCCAAATTTAATCCAAACTTAAATTTTTGCTAGATCATATTAACGGAATGTTGCCTTCCAATGCGGTGACTCATTTAAGAAGCATATTTCTTCTCATGCATACTAAGATAAAAATTCATTCCTTTCTTTCTCTCTATTTTGCTATTTATTTTATTAAACAAGCAACTTTTACAGTTTTTAGCTTTTAGAGAAGGTTCAAATAATGGAAAATGTCTCAGATGAGCGCCACGTGTCTATGTCATAATAGATCCGAACACTTGCCCTGGATCGACTTCCAGATCATAATTGCTCTAGTAAATAACTAAAAAAAAGATAGAGATGGGAGATAGAAGTGAAAGAAACTAATTCTAAACATCTCTCAGAGCTTCACCAATTATTTTATTTGACTGTTGGCAGGTCTCTTTGTATGTCTTGTCCGGAAAGAGGAGGACTCAATGATTATTCGTTCGCCGGAACCAGAAGTCAAAATTTTGGTAGATAGGGATCCCGTAAAAACTTCTTTTGAGGAATGGGCCAGACCGGGTCATTTTTCAAGAACAATAGCTAAAGGTCCTGAAACTACCACTTGGATCTGGAACCTACATGCTGACCATTTCTTTATTTTCCGATCGCCTGGAAGGGGCAAAAGAAACATCTTGTTGTTTCTTCAACAATTTCTGATCTCTAGTGGACCTCTCAGTAGGATTTGAACCCAGATGAAGTTCTGACCATCTGCCGGAGAAAAAAGAACGAATGGATCTTGTAGGATTCTCAAGAAGTTCTTCGATTTCTTCCGGAAGCGGATGAATAATCATCTGCTTCTCACGTTCCGTGAATAGCCGAGACATTGAGGAATATCCAGAAAGGCATTTCGGGAATCGGTCTGATTCTATCTCTGTTCCTTCCGTTTGAAGAAAGGAAGGATCCCGAAGAATCGATCTTTCTTTTAGTTGTTGAATCTCTCTTTTATTGATTAATGTGTGCTTCTGGATTGAGAAGATTCGGGATAAGGCTTCTTTTCAACCGGAGGTAAATGGCTTCCTCTACTTGAGTGACGGTAGATTTCTTTGCCTTTAGTTTCCTAAAGTTAGAGAAGAAGGAAGACTAAGAGAAGTGGTCTAGAAATGAATAAAATAGAAAGAGTCCATAGCCTCTGACTGAGGAGATTGTAGGTCAGATGGACGGATGCCAAATTTCTGATCTCTAGTGGACCTCTCAGTAGGATTTGAACCCAGATGAAGTTCTGACCATCTGCCGGAGAAAAAAGAACGAATGGATCTTGTAGGATTCTCAAGAAGTTCTTCGATTTCTTCCGGAAGCGGATGAATAATCATCTGCTTCTCACGTTCCGTGAATAGCCGAGACATTGAGGAATATCCAGAAGGCATTTGAATCGGTGCGATTCTATCTCTGTTCCTTCCGTTTGAAGAAAGGAAGGATCGAAGAATCGATCTTTTTTTTAGTTGTTGAATCTCTCTTTTATTGATTAATGTGTGATATTAGAATCCGCATTACTAATGGAATCAAACGATCTCTATATTGATCAGAAGATCCTTTCAATTGGCTAGAATCCGTTACTTGAACGAAACTAGATCTTGTGGAATCATATTGAATATTTGACGATACATTCCGTACCTTGCTAAAAAACCGATCCTTGTTTACCAACCACACATTGTCTAACCAAATCCAATTCTCTCTCGTCGTTCCTCAAAAATCCGATTACGGATTCTTCCCCCAACTAACGAAGAGATCTTGGTGGAATTGCCACATATGAAATTGAGCACAATTTTGCAAAGAAATAGCCCACTTGTTTCTCGAGAAGAGATGGGAAACATGCTCAATATCATTTGATTGAATAGTTGACCCGGCCTTGTTGTTTGACGAAACCCTCCACTTCAATTGGTATTTTTCACGGCGGACATGAGATAACAAATCCGGCTTCACTAAGATTTGAAAAGTGTCCCGAATTCAAGTTGATTATGTTTCGCCTCTTCCTCAGAGAAAGACGATCAAACAATTCCCAATCATGGTCCTTGCGGATCGGATCATCCATATAATATACAAAGAGAAACTCCAGATATTTGATATCTTTCTCTTTGAATGAGATCTCAATTCCAGCGACGGTTTCATTAGATATCTTACAACTAGAATCCCTCTTTTTTCCGATCCGGTTCCTCCACCACCGTGAACCCCAGTTAGATTCGGGCATGATACACTTTTTAGTTATTGGAAGAAACCAAGTACTCTCTTTCGGATCGAAACAACTCTCGAAATCTTTTTCCTTTTGGAAGATAGAGGAGCGAAACAATCAGCCTATTGATATTGGAAGACCCAAAGGATTTTCCAATGTATCATTTCTGGGTCCAATGGAATTCATAGGTATAGGAAGAAGCCCTCTCAAATAGAGATTTTTTCTTTCGACCATATTTCGATTGTTAATACGATATATAAGGACCACTACTACAAAGAGTACTACACCCTTGATCGTGAAATATCGATTGCTTGTAGACCACTGTGAATTGCGTGAAAGTAGGATACTCAAAATTCGGGGGTCAAAGAGTTTTATAAATCGTTCTTTGTGTAAAAAATGTGAAGGAAAGATCCATCTGAATTGAATTGGGTCCATGAATCTAAGAAATATTGAGAATTCTTGATCTCTCTCAATATCTCTCTCAATTCGAAAATCCAGGATTTGAATTGATGTCCTTTCATTGATTCCTCATAAATTGCATTGCATTGATTTATCCTAAAGATTTCATTTCAATTGGAATTTGGTTATTCACCATGTACGAGGATCCCCGCTAAGCATCCATGGCTGAATGGTTAAAGCGCCCAACTCATAATTGGCGAATTCGTAGGTTCAATTCCTACTGGATGCACGCCAATGGGACCCTACAATAAGTCTATTGGAATTGGCTCTGTATCAATGGAATCTCATCATCCATACATAAGGAATTGGTGTGGTATATTCATATCATAACATATGAACAGTAAGAACTAGCATTCTTATTGAGACTCGAACTCATAGGGAAGAAAATATATTTATGGATGGAATCAAATATGCAGTATTTACAGACAAAAGTATTCGGTTATTGGGGAAAAATCAATATACTTCTAATGTCGAATCAGGATCAACTAGGGCCGAAATAAAGCATTGGGTCGAACTCTTCTTTGGTGTCAAGGTAATAGCTATGAATAGTCATCGACTCAGAAAGGGTAGCAGAATGGGACCTATTATGGGACATACAATGCATTCTGACGTATGATCATTACGCTTCAATCGGGTTATTCTATTCCACCTCTTAGA
>CM055869.1:21979173-21989173 GCA_029582165.1 Portulaca oleracea
CAACAACAAGATGTTATTTGTAACAAGTAGTTTTGTTGGTTGGTTAATTGGTCACATTTTATTCATGAAATGGGTTGGATTGGTATTAGTCTGGATACAGCAAAATAATTCGATTAGATCTAATGTACTTATTCGATCTAATAAGTACCTTGTGTCAGAATTGAGAAATTCTATGGCTCGAATCTTTAGTATTCTCTTATTTATTACCTGTGTCTACTATTTAGGCAGAATGCCGTCACCTATTTTTACTAAGAAACTGAAAGAAACCTCAGAAACGAAAGAAAGTGAGGAAGAAACAGATGTTGAAATAGAAAAAACTTCCGAAACGAAGGAGACTAAACAGGAAGAAGAGGGATTCACCGAAGAAGATCCTTCTCCTTCCCTTTTTTCGGAAGAAAAGGAGGATCCTGACAAAATCGATGAAACGGAAAAGATCCGAGTGAATGGAAAGGACAAAACAAAGGATGAATTCCACTTTCACTTAAAAGAAAAAGAAGCATGCTATAAAAATAGCCCAACCTCTTATTCTGGGAATCAAGATATTTCGAAGTTAGAAATACTTAAAGAAGAAAATAAAAACCTCTTCTGGTTTGAAAATCCCCTTCTCTTCTTTTCGACTATAAACGTTGGAATCGTCCAACGCGATATATAAAAAACAATCGATTCGAAAATGCGGTAAGAAATGAAATGTCACAATATTTTTTTTATACATGTCAAAATGATGGAAAACAAAGAATTTCTTTTTCATATCCACCTAGTTTAGCCATTTTCTGGGAAATGATACAAAGAAAGATTTCTTTGTCTACAACAGAAAAATTCTTCTATGATGAACTGTACAATTATTGGATTTATACCAATGAACAAAAAAAGAACAGCTTAAGCAATGAATTTTCTAATAGAATTGCAGTTTTAGACAAAGGACTTATTTCGATAAATGTATTCGAAATAAAATCTCGATTATGCAATGATAAAAAATAAGATTATTTACAAAAAATATACGATCATTTCTTAAATGGATAGTATATTTGAATAATAAAAAAATTATTTTAATCCTCCATTATAAATGAAACTGCAATAAAAATCGGATAGATGGAATTTGGATAAATAAAATTCATAGTATCCTCTGTAATGACTATAATTATCATGAATTTGAACATAAAATAGATAGAGTTGATAAAGAATCCTTATCAGCAGAAATAGGGCATTTCATGTCTTTAATGAGCACATTCATCGAGGAATCAACAGCGAATCTGAAAGGAATTTCTTTACTTCCAGAACAAAGACAAATTAGTTCAGAAGATCGAGAAAAATTTAGAAAATTTATAATTGACGCAATTATAACAGATTCCTTGACTCAAACGATTCCAAAAAATCTATTGGAATAAAAGAAATAAATAAAAAAGTTCCTCGCTGGTCATACAAATTAACCGAGGAATTAGAGCAACAAGAAAGAGAAATTGAAGAAGGCATATCCCTAGAACATCAAATTCGCTCAAGGAAAGCCAAACGTGTAGTAATTTTTACTGATAATCAAGAAAATGCCGACACTACTGATCCTAATACCAAGGCTATTAATAAATCAGATCAAGTAGAAGAAATAGCTTTGCTACGTTATTCACAACAATCAGATTTTCGTCGAGACATAATCAAAGGTTCCATGCGTGTTCAAAGACGTAAAATTATTATTTGGAAATTGTTTCAAGCAAATATACATTCCACTTTTTTTAGACAAAATAGAGAAATCTTCTTTTTTTTCGATTAATCTTTCCGAACTCATTAAACGAATTAAACGACTTTTAATAAGTTGTATGGGCAAAATCCCAGAATTGAAAACTTCGAATTATATAGATTCGAACTCTTACCTTTCTGTTATTTCTAAAGAAAAAAAAAAAGAAATAGAAAACAGAAAAGAACAAATACGACTAGAAATAGCTGAAGCCTGGGATACCATTCCATTTGCTCAAGGAATAAGAGGTTTGATGCTAGTAACCCAGTCAATTCTTAGAAAATATATTATATTACCTTTATTGATAATAGCGAAAAATATTGGCCGTCTATTATTATTGCAACCTCCTGAATGGTCGAAAGATTTAAACGACTGGAATAGAGAAATGCATATTAAATGTACCTATAACGGTGTTCAATTATCAGAAACAGAATTTCCTAAAATTGGTTAATGGATGGTATTCAGATAAAGATACTATTTCCTTTCCGTCTAAAACCTTGGCACAAATCTAGGATACGACCTTCTCATGGCGATCAAACAAAAAGCAAGATAATTTTTGTTTCTTAACAGTTTGGGGAATGGAAACCGAACTACCGTTTGGTTCTCCTGAAAACGACTTTCATTTTTTAAACCTATTTTTAAGGAACTCAACAAAAAATTAGCAAATTTAGAAAAACTGTTTTTGGTTCTAAGAATTATCAAAGAAAAATAACATTGTTTATAAAGATACCAAATGAAAGAAAAAAATGGATTATTCAAAACCTTCTCTTTTTAATAAAATAATCAAAAACTTTCAATTGTAAATCCAATTTTAGTATTTGGATTAAGAGAAAATCAAGTGAAATACAAAAAGAAAACAATTCTATTATTAATAATCAGATGATTCATCAATCATCCATTCAAGAAGCCCAATTCGTGAATTTGACAAATTTTTCAGTGACAGAAAAAAGAATGAAAGATCTAGCTAATAGAACAAGAACAATCAAAAATCAAATAGATAAAATTTCAAAAACAAGAAAAAAGAATCAGTAACTGTAAATATTAGTCCCAACAAAACACATTATAGTATTAAAAGATTAGAATCACCCCAAAATATTGGTCAAATATTAAAAAAAAGAAATGCTCGATTAATCTCTAAATCGATTTTTTTTATAAAATTTTTTAGGGAAAAGATATACGGAGATCTATTTCTATCTATTATTAATATTTCCAGAATTTATACACAACTTTTTTTTGGATTTGGATCAACAAAAATTAAATTTGATAAATCTTTTTAATATCATGTAACAAATCATGAAAGGAAAGCTACAACAAAAAAAACTCACCTTAAGTTTTTTTAGAGTTTATAATAATCAATTTTGTGTTTTAATTTTAATAATAATATTAACAAGAATTCAAAAAGTCATTCTGATTTATCTTTTTTGTCACAAGCCTATGTATTTTACAAATTATCACAAACCCAACAACTTATTAATTTTTATAAGTTAAGATCTGTTTTTCAAAATAACGGAACATCTTTATTTCTTAAGAATGAAATAAAAGATTATTTTGAAGTACAAGGAATAACTCATTCCAAACTAAGGACTAAAAAAATTCCAAATTACGGAATGAATCAATGGAAAAACTGGTTAAAAACGAATTATCAATACGATTTATCTCAGAGAAAATGGTCTCGATTAGTAGCACAAAAATGGCGAAATAGAATCAATGAATATTGTCGGGATGAAAAAAAAATTTAAAAAAAATGGAATTCATATGAAAAAGAACAATTAATTAATTCCAATTACCAAAATGCAAATAATTCTGAAGCCGATTTATTGTTATTAACTCATAAAAAAGAAAATTTAAAAAAAAACTCTAGATATGATGTTTTATCATATAAATTTCTTTTAACTGAGGATAAGAAGGACTCTTATAGATATAGTTATAGGGCACCATTCCAAGTAAATAAAAACCAACAGTTATCTTATACGTATAATTACAACATACATAACGACAAATCGATTGATATGTGGTGGAGTATCCCTATCACTAATTTTTTATTCCTAAATAAAATTATGGATATCGAGAAAAATACGGATAGAAAATATTTTGATTGGAAAATCCTCAATTTTTGTCTTACAAAGAAAATGAATATTGGAACCTGGATCGATATCAGTACTAGCAGTAATAAAAATACTAATACCGAACCTAAGAATTTTCAAATTGTTGATAAAATAAATAAAAAAGATATTTTTTATCACACAATTTATCAAGAGATTAAGCGATCACATCAAAAGAAAAAACGTTTTGATTGGATGGGAATGAATGAAGAAATACTAAGTCGTCCCATATCGAATCTGGAATCTTGGTTCTTCCCAGAATTTGTCTTACTTTATAATGCATATAAAATCAAACCCTGGGCTATACCAATTAATTTGCTTTTTTCAAATTCTAATCGAAGTGAAAATTTTAGTGACAATAAAAACATCAATAGAAAGAAAAAAAAGAATGCTTTTAGACTATCAAAAGAAAAAAAATCTCTTGAATTAGAGAATAAAAATCAAGATGAAAAAGAACTCGTAGGTCAAGGAGATCTTAGATTAAATGTTCAAGAGAACTCTGAATTCTTATCTTTGTTACCTTTTCTTAATAATGAAAAACAATTTGAAAGAATCGAGTCGACTACTAGAACTGCTAATTTTAGAACCAAAAATAAATAAAAGGTCTTTATTTAATTGATAATTGAATCAAAACCAAATTCGAATCTGAAATCAAAAATGGATTGCTGGTTTGTTTTAAAAAATATGAGAATCTTGATTTGATTGTTGTGTCGTAAGATAATAATAAAATAGAAAATCGGGGAATTTTTTTTTTTTTGAATAGGTTTTTTGATTTTTTTTATTTATTTTATCAGACTAATTTATACTCTATCCTCCCGGAGAATAAACTCCGGGGAACTTGATTTAAATCATTTTGGGGGATTCTTTCCAATCTTCTTTTTTTCTGACCTCATTGGAAATCATATAAACACAATTCCTATCTATTATAGCTAATTGCGCAAGTATTTTACGATTAAGAAGCGACTGTTTTTTGTGCAGATCATGTATAAAAGTACTATAATTATAGTATACTCCGTTTTCGCGAATTGCTGCGTTTATCCGAGTGATCCACAAACGACGAAAATCTCTCTTTTGCCTACCTCTATCCCGATGAGCCGAAACCAAAGCCCTTATTTTCTGTTGAGCAATAGTTCGAGTAAGTCTTGAATGAGCCCCTCGAAAAGTTGATACAAATAAACGAATTATTTTTCTTTTACGTTTCCGAGCTATATATCCTCGTCTAACTCTAGTCATTGAATAAATGAAACTTTGTGATGAATAACTAATTAATTTTCTTTCTTTGAGTTATTCTTTTTTCCCTTCCTGGCCTATTAATAACAAAACGAAATTTCCCAATGTATAAAATAAAAATCCCAATGGCTTTTGCTACTATAACCTTCCAGACCACTATTTTTTCTTTTTTTTGTCTTGTTTGAAGGCAAAATGTCTAAAAAAAGAAAAAATTGTATTAATGTATCAAACAAATAAAAATGTAAATTCAATTTAAATATAGATGAATAAAGAAATAGTGGGTTCCTTCGTTTCTATGGTTACTTCTTAAACGGTGAGGTCCTCTCTATACACCGGAGCCCTTTACTTCATTTACTGAATGTTATTGATAACTTGTACAGTTCAAACTTTTTGGCTCTACCCATGAATTATCCAGTAATAGGTCTTTCACAATGAGATCCACGTATACAGTAACGGTATTTAATTTTGAAGGTTAGCTAGATAACTGGCCCTGTTAGTCCGTTTTTGCAAGAATGGGAGCATAATTTTTTTTGCCCGAAAAATAAGATTCCCCGCTTAATGGATAACGTTAGCTACCAATGGGAAATTTTTTCTCATCTTAAATGGGATTTATACCAATACAATGGAAACCATAAATTTCATACCCAATAGATGAATAGATCTGTTTCATTTTAGATAGTGACTGAAGTTCTTCCATTTTATCCTATTCACTGGTACTGATAATTAATACTGGAAAAATTCTTTCATTTGCTTTTTGATTCCAGCTCATAATCTGAACGAGTCACACATACACCCTAGTACATGTTCCTCGACGCTGAGGACATCCCCGAAGAGCGGGGGATTTCGTGACATTTCTGATTGGCTGTCTTGTGTTTCTAATAAGTTGTTTAATAGTTGGCATGTTAAATCATATACATAATGGACTGGTTTAGATCAATCCTAACCGAATGATTATGAATTATTTCTAGTTAATAGAAGATTAAACTTAGAATGGTAAAGCCGGTAAGAAGATAAAATCTCAAATGTTTTGCTATTTTTATTCGTTTTATTCGACCGCTACAACATCAACAATTCCGTGAGCTTGGGCTTCTGTTGCTGACATAAAAACATCTCTTTCCATATCTTCGGATACAACCCATAAGGGTTTGCCCGTTCTTTGTACATAAACCCTTGTGAGGGTTTCGCGCAATTTCAATAGTTCTTCCGCTTCCAGGATAAATTCTCCTGTTTGCGCCTCATAAAAAGAGCTAGCAGGTTGATGAATCATTACCCTGATGATATACCTCTTCTATTTCGCATAATGAGGCGAAGAGAAAAAATAAAGAATAAAAATAAAAAAAAAAGATAGAATTGAACAACCGTACGTGCATTTATTGCGCATTGCATACGGCTCCACAATGGAATTTACTTTTCTTTTCCGTCGAAGAACGAAAAAATAAGATCCATCAGATCCAGATTTCGTAAATGATCCAATTACCACCCTTCTTTTTTTTCGGAGGAGTTCAAAAATACTATGATGGCTCCGTTGCTATATATTAATTTCGTATGTAATTCAGCAATCCCAAAGTTTCTTTTTGATTCGAAAAATACACGAAATAAATAATTTTTTTGTACTCTTTCAAATTCAAACATAAATTTTGTTAAGAGTCTTTTGAAAAAAAAAAAGTTTGTGACGCTGAAATGGACTTATGATAAAAAAATCGGGAATACTTTTCATCTCATACTACTCGTTCGATACATAATCTAATGTTTTGAAAAAAAAATTTATTATATCGAATTCAAAGTGCCATGCTATTATTACTAAATATTAATATTTCATATGGTGAAGGCATAGTCTTCTTTTTTCTCTCAAAAAAACTCATTGGCGCCGAGCGTGAGGGAATGCTAAACGTTTGGTAATTTCTCCTCCGACTAGGATAAAAGATCCCATTGAAGCAGCTAACCCCATGCATATTGTATGCACATCGGGTCGCACAAATTGCATAGTATCATAAATAGCTATTCCGGGTATTACCCATCCGCCAGGAGAATTTATAAACAAATACAAATCCTTGGTATCATCCTCAATACTGAGATATACCATAAGACCAATAAGTTGATTCCCAATTTCGCTATCGACTTCTTGGCCTAAAAAAAGTAATCTTTCTCGATAAAGTCGGTTGATTAGGGTAAATTTGTATCCCTTAGGAACCGCACATGCACCTTTTGACGCATACGGTTCAAGTTCACAAAAAATGTGAAAAAATCAATGTGTAGATTCTATTCTTTATAGTTATAAGGGTTTTTTCTATTCTATATTTGCAAGAAACATAAATTTTTGTTTCTTTCCCTAATTCCCAATATAACTATAAAACTATAATATAATAAATCTATTTAAAATAGAAAATTCAAATAGAATTTACTAAATTTATCGAACTCACTTTTCATTGATGTATCCTTTCATCGAGATCTAATCCAAATCACGATGGCATTTTCTTGTTCTTGAATGGGTCTTTTAAATTTTTTTAGGTTTATGCTCTACTCCGGGTAAAGATCTGCCCAATTTCGATTTGCACATATAGCACAAATACTTCCAATACCACCTGTTTTTTTTTTTAGGTGTTTAAACCTTTTTATTCATTTGATATCCTTTCTTTCGTCAAATTCAATATTCAACATATTCATTACTTTATTCGAGTGATTAAGATTGAAATCATTCTGATTCTATTTCTAATTTCAAATCAAAACAGTTAAAAGTTAAAGTAAATAAAATATATAAGACAAGTAGTAATCTTCACTATATTACCAATTGGGATTTTTATAAACGGAGCCTGGATACTTCATTTTATTGGTCCAACCAAGCCAACCATAAGTTATTCTAATTGATAATATTAATCTCAATCCCCCTAAAACCAAAAAATGGATATAATTGCATTTCACGCTCCAAATTTTTGATGATTAAATCAATCTTTCTTGGGCGAAAGGGAGGATATCTCAATCAGGAGAGAGAACGGGGGAATTCCATATGACCCAATATATCTGACAAGTCGCACTATACGTCAACCCAAGATGCATCTTCCTCCCCAGGACTTCGAAAGGGAACTTTTGGAACACCAATAGGCATTAAATGAAAGAAAAAATTTAAGTACTATATTTCACTTTGATGTGGAAACGTAATAATAGGGTTATTGTCTTCATAATATCAACTATCCTATTTTCTTTGTAAATTAGAAAAATTTAGCTGCTCTAATAAAATAAAAAAGACAGAATAAAGAAAATGAAATTCTTACGAATATTGCCTTCCTATAATGAACAAGTGTGAAAGCATTCACTGATCGAAGATGGTCTCAACTCCCCATTGCGTATTGCTACTTATCGGGTATAGAATAGATTTGTTTCTCTTTGTTCCTACAAACATAATTGTTCCAACAGAATAGAACAAACATTAACCCTTGTTCCGAGATAATCCATTGAACAAAAGGGGTCCATTGCATAGTCATAGTCTTTTCCAATGCAATAAAGTTACATAGTGTCATTTATCTTTGATAAAGGGGTATTTCCATGGGTTTGCCTTGGTATCGTGTTCATACCGTCGTATTGAATGATCCCGGCCGGTTAATTTCTGTCCATATAATGCATACAGCTCTGGTTGCTGGTTGGGCCGGTTCGATGGCTCTATATGAATTAGCAGTTTTTGATCCCTCTGATCCCGTTCTTGATCCAATGTGGAGACAGGGTATGTTTGTTATACCTTTCATGACTCGTTTAGGAATAACTAATTCATGGGGCGGTTGGAGTATTACGGGGGGGACTATAACGGACCCGGGTATTTGGAGTTACGAAGGTGTGGCCGGAGCGCATATTGTGTTTTCGGGCTTGTGCTTTTGGCAGCTATTTGGCATTGGGTGTATTGGGATCTAGAAATTTTTAGTGATGAACGTACAGGAAAACCTTCTTTGGATTTGCCTAAAATTTTTGGAATTCATTTATTTCTTTCCGGGGTGGCTTGTTTTGGTTTTGGCGCATTTCATGTAACAGGCTTGTATGGTCCTGGAATATGGGTGTCCGATCCTTATGGACTAACTGGAAAAGTACAACCTGTAAGTCCAGCATGGGGCGTAGAAGGTTTTGATCCTTTTGTTCCAGGAGGAATAGCCTCTCATCATATTGCAGCAGGGACATTGGGCATATTAGCAGGTCTATTCCATCTTAGTGTCCGTCCGCCTCAACGTCTATACAAAGGATTACGTATGGGCAATATTGAAACTGTTCTTTCTAGTAGTATCGCTGCTGTCTTTTTTGCAGCTTTTGTTGTTGCCGGAACGATGTGGTATGGTTCAGCAACTACCCCAATCGAATTATTTGGTCCCACTCGTTATCAATGGGATCAGGGATACTTTCAGCAAGAAATATATCGAAGAGTGAGTGCTGGGCTAGCCGAAAATCAAAGTTTATCAGAAGCTTGGTCTAAAATTCCTGAGAAATTAGCTTTTTATGATTACATTGGCAATAATCCGGCAAAAGGAGGATTATTTAGAGCGGGCTCCATGGATAACGGCGATGGAATAGCTGTTGGCTGGTTAGGACATCCTATTTTTAGGGATAAAGAAGGGCGTGAACTCTTTGTACGTCGTATGCCTACCTTTTTTGAAACATTTCCAGTCGTTTTAATAGATGGGGACGGAATTGTTAGAGCTGACGTTCCTTTTAGAAGAGCAGAATCTAAGTATAGCGTTGAACAAGTAGGCGTAACTGTTGAGTTTTATGGTGGCGAACTCAACGGAGTCAGTTATAGCGATCCCGCTACTGTCAAAAAATATGCTAGACGTGCTCAATTGGGTGAAATTTTCGAATTAGATCGTGCTACTTTGAAATCTGATGGCGTTTTTCGTAGTAGTCCAAGGGGTTGGTTTACTTTTGGACATGCTTCCTTTGCCCTACTCTTCTTCTTCGGACATATTTG
>CM055869.1:21994173-21999173 GCA_029582165.1 Portulaca oleracea
GCATTGCAATGCCTATTGTGTCAGCTTGACCTTTCATCAGTGGAGAGAGAATAAAGCGCCCATAATAAAGACATTTACTATCTGTTCTTGATTCAAGACACTTCCACTGCAGTGTCCGAGTAGATACTCTTATTTTATCTCGAACCATAGTAATATAATAAAATATTAATTCTATTTTTGAATCATTTATTTCTCTTGAAATTTCTTCAATTTTTATTTCTACACACGTCTTTTTTTAGGAGGTCTACAGCCATTATGTGGCATAGGGGTTACGTCTCGCACGAAACTTAAAAGTATACCACTTCTACGAATAGCCCGTAATGCTGCATCCCTTCCGAGACCGGGACCTTTAATCATGACTTCTGCTCGTTGCATACCTTGCTCTACCACTGTACGAATAGCGTTTCCCGCCGCGGTTTGAGCCGCAAAAGGTGTTCCTCTTTTTGTACCCCTAAATCCACAAGTACCGGCAGAAGCCCAAGAAACCACCCGACCTCGTATATCCGTAACAGTCACAATGGTATTGTTGAAACTTGCTTGAACATGAATAACGCCCTTTGGTATTTTACGTGCACTCTTACGCGAACTAATACGTCCATTTCTACGCGAACCACTTTTTGGTATAGGTTTTGCCATATTTTATCATCTCATAAATATGAGTCAGAGATATATGGATATATCCATTTCATGTCAAAACAAATCCTTCATTTTTTTTTTTACATCAATCAAATCTTTTACAAAATTCCTTTTATTTTATTAGAATAATTATCCTTGTCGTTGTTTATGTTTTGGGTTAGAACAAATTACTATAATTCGTCCTCGTCTACGGATCAGACGACATTTTTCACAGATTTTACGAACAGAGGCCCTTATTTTCATATTTGGCATTCCTTACTTTAATTCCGAATCTATTTCTTAGAAGAAAATAAGTTTCTTGAAATTTAGAACCTCGAATTGTATTTTCATGGGAAGGACTGTTGAAGTTGAAAAACTATTTAGTCGTTTGAATCCTTGTTGCGGAGTCTATAAATTATACGACCTTTGGTTGAATCATAACGGCTTACTTCAATCTTAACCCTATCTCCCGGCAGGATCCGTATAAAACTACGTCGTATCTTTCCTGAAACATAACCTAGAATCATATCTTCATTATCTAAACGAACCCGGAACATCCCATTAGGAAGTGATTCAGTAATCAAACCTTCATGAATCCATTTTTGTTCTTTCATTCCAGGCAAAACCCCCTTAAAGTATCAACTAACGGAGGAGTGATATTAGACAAGCTGCCTTTTCTCTCACAAATAATAAATTTTTTATCTAATTCGGATATCAGAAGGATTACCATATATAACATAAAATTTCTCCACCAATTCCTTCTAGTCGAGCCTCCCGATCAGTCATTATACCTCGAGAGGTAGAAAGAATTACAATTCCCATTCCACCTAAAATTCTAGGAATTCGTTGATAGTTAGAATAGATTCGTAGACCAGGTCGACTAACCCTTTTTAAATTTAAAGTATTTCTATATGGTCCTTTCCTATTTCTTCTATGTCGGAGAGTTAAAACCAAAAAATATTTGTTTCTTTCTTGATGTTTTCTCGCGTTTTCAATAAAGCCTTCTCGTAAAAGTATTTTAACAATGCTTTCGGTGATGTTAGTAGATGCTATTCGAACTGTTCCTTTTCTATTCATGTCAGCATTTCGTATAGAGGTTATTATATCAGCAATAGTGTCTCTACCCATGATAAACTAAAATCAGTGGTGTCCCCGAATTTTGATATAATCAACATGCTTTTTTTATTAGTTTTTTTTTTAATGAATTTTTCATTAAAAAAAAAAAATGAATAAATAAAAAATGAAAGGTATATGCGTGATACACAATCTACTATTTCATTCAAATATCCTACTTCTCATCTTATAATACCTCAGGAGCTAATGAAACTATTTTAGTAAAGTTTTGTCTCAATTCCCGGGCAATCGCACCAAAAACTCTAGTTCCTTTTGGATTTCCTTCTTGATCAATAATAACTGCAGCATTGTCATCATATCGTATTATCATACCGTTGTCGCGTTTGAGTTCTTTACAGGTACGTACAATTACAGCTCTGATCACTTCTGATCTTTCTAAGGGCGTATTTGGTATTGCTTCTTTGATCACAGCAACAATAACGTCACCAATACGAGCATATCGACGATTGCTAGCTCCTATGATTCGAATACACATCAATTCTCGAGCCCCGCTGTTGTCTGCTACATTCAAATGGGTCTGAGGTTGAATCATATCTTTTTTTTATCTCTTCTTTCAATGCAAATATAAATGCAAAGGGCAAAAAATAAAAGAAATATTGTTTGTCAAAAATAAAAAAAAATCTTCGGTTGTTTTTATCTCCAAGATCTATTTCTTTTGGTTAGACACTTCTATCCTGTATCCTGAAATAATGAATTATCCTGAAATAATGAATTGAGTTCGTATAGGCATTTTAGATGCCGCTATCGAGATCGCCCTTCGGGCTATATTTTCTGCTACTCCGCTTATTTCATAAAGTATTCGACCTGGTTTAACAACAGCTACCCAATATTCCGGAGATCCTTTCCCCGAACCCATACGGGTTTCCGCAGGTCTTACAGTAACTGGTTTGTCTGGAAATATACGTACCCATATTTTTCCACCGCGACGTGCATTTCGTGTCATTGCTCGTCGCCCTGCTTCTATTTGTCTAGACGTGATCCAAGCGGGTTCAAGTGCCTGAAGAGCATATCTTCCGAAACAAATACGATTGCCACGATAAGATATTCCCTTCATTCTTCCTCTATGTTGTTTACGGAATCTGGTTCTTTTTGGGTTATAGTTGATGGTTTTTTCTTAATTCCATCTCTACTACAGAACCGGACATGAGAGTTTCTTCTCATCCGGCTCCTCGCGAATGAAAAAATTTCAATTTTAATTGAATAAAATAAATTGAATATAAATATTTTAAAATTCAAAATTGAATTCTAATTAGAATAGAATTCTAAATTAAAATATAGATTAATATATTATAAATTTGAAAATGAATAAAAAAAAATCAATAATAAATAATATTAAATTAAGATATACATGTAAGAATACACTAAATCAATGGATTCTTTGATATTCATCATATTCTTAGATATTCATCTAATTTCTTAGATATTTTTCTATTTGGATATATATAAGGGAATTAAAAATATATACAAACTATATATTTTTTTGTATAGATATATTTTATTAAAGTGCATTGCTAAAATATGAGCAATTAAATAAAAAAGGAATTTTCGCGGGCGAATATTTACTCTTTCAATATCTATTTTCAATATCTATTTCAGTTTTATAGGGTTAGTTTATCACTTTTCAGAATAGATGAATTGTTCTCTGGTTCGTTCCGCCATCCTTCCCAATGAATCATTAGGATTATTTTTCAATTGAATCTTCTGTATTCACGGGTTCCTTCGTTCCCATCGCTTCTTGATTAATGGTTAGGTCTGAATTCTACAACGGAGCTCTTAATTAAATTTGTTCTTGAGCCAACCTTCTTAGTCTTTATTGGCTCGAGGCTCTTATTTTTTTTTTTTTGATGAATAGATTCATATCAGATAATTATGTGTGAATCTGTATTCATGCTTTATTACATTGTCTTTTATGATATGATTCAAAGACCTTACATAGTGGAATCATATATCATTTATATTCATTTTTTTCTTTCTTTCTCCTTTCCATTTATCCGTATCCTTTTCCTTTAATGTATATTTTTCTTTTTTTTTTTTTTGTTTTGCTTGACAACTCATTCGATTTCTTCTTTATGCAAAAAAATTCAGTTGCTGCAATGATAGGAACAAAATATCATATCTTGACTGCTTCTTTGGATCCAGATAATGTGATTCGATGAGTTGGTTATTAGTTCAATAGTTATTAGTTCATACTTTATACTATGGGCTCTTACTTTTTTTTAGTCTTAATTTTAACAAAAACCAACGAGTCACACACTAAGCATAGCAATTCTATCAAAAGGTCAATTGAATTTTTATTCAACCTTATAGAATTAAAAATTAGAATTGTTTTGATGGAAATTTAAGGGAAAAAAAGGTTGTTTGTTATTTTTTGTTCGATTGGAAAATCAAAACATAAAGACAAGTCAAGTAAAGGCTTATTATTCCTCGTCTATAAATATCCAAATTTTGATACCCAATACCCCATAGATAGTTCGAACCGTATAGGCGCAATAATCAATTTTCGCGCGAATGGTTTGTAAAGGAACTCTACCTTCTCTTATCCATTCAACCCGTGCAATTTCTTTTCCGTCGATACGGCCTGCGATTTGTATTTGAATTCCTTTTGTCTCAGCTTGTTCGGTTAATTCAATAGCTTTTTTCATTGCTTTTCGAAAGGATACCCTATTTTTTAATTGTCCGGCTATAAATTCTGCAAGAATATTAGGGTTCCCATAAGGTTTTGTAATTCTTGTAATAGCAATGTTGAGTTTTCGGTTCACACAATTCAATTCTTTTTGTACATTTATTTTGAGATCTTCGACCCCCCGTGGTCTATTTTCTATTAATAACTTGGGAAATCCCATATAGATGATAACCTGTATCAGATCGATTCTTTTTTGAATTTCGATACGTGCAATTCCTTCGACACTTGAAGATGTTCTTGTATTTTTTTGTACATAATTTTTGATACAATCCCGTATTTTTTGATCTTCTTGTAGCCCCTCAGAATAATTTTTTGGTTGTGCAAACCAAAGGGAATAATGATCTTGGGTTGTACCAAGTCTGAAACCAAGTGGATTTATTTTTTGTCCCATATTAGTCGAATATAATCTCCCTCTTTATTATCAGTTTTACTACATATATTTTAGAGAATTTCGAGGCGGTATTAGAAGTGGTCTTAGAGCTCTTGGATCCGAAAAGTAGAAAATAAAATCCTTGTCGTAGTCAAACTCTCCCTCTGTCCTTCGAGTATATTTTATTGAAATATCCTC
>CM055869.1:22001673-22004252 GCA_029582165.1 Portulaca oleracea
ATTCATGGACCCAATTCAATTCAGTGGGATCTTTCATTCACATTTTTTTCCACCAAGAACGTTTTATAAAACTCTTTGACCCCCGAATTTGGAGTATCCTACTTTCACGCAATTCACAGGGTTCAACAAGCAATCGATATTTCACGATCAAGGGTGTAGTACTCTTTGTAGTAGTGGTCCTTATATATCGTATTAACAATCGAAATATGGTCGAAAGAAAAAATCTCTATTTGAGAGGGCTTCTTCCTATACCTATGAATTCCATTGGACCCAGAAATGATACATTGGAAAAATCCTTTGGGTCTTCCAATATCAATAGGCTGATTGTTTCGCTCCTCTATCTTCCAAAAGGAAAAAAGATTTCTGAGAGTTGTTTCCTGGATCCGAAAGAGAGTACTTGGTTTCTTCCAATAACTAAAAAGTGTATCATGCCTGAATCTAACTGGGGTTCACGGTGGTGGAGGAACTGGATCGGAAAAAAGAGGGATTCTAGTTGTAAGATATCTAATGAAACCGTCGCTGGAATTGAGATCTCATTCAAAGAGAAAGATATCAAATATCTGGAGTTTCTCTTTGTATATTATATGGATGATCCGATCCGCAAGGACCATGATTGGGAATTGTTTGATCGTCTTTCTCTGAGGAAGAGGCGAAACATAATCAACTTGAATTCGGGACAGCTTTTCGAAATCTTAGTGAAGCGCTGGATTTGTTATCTCATGTCTGCTTTTCGTGAAAAAATACCAATTGAAGTGGAGGGTTTCGTCAAACAACAAGGGGCTGGGTCAACTATTCAATCAAATGATATTGAGCATGTTTCCCATCTCTTCTCGAGAAACAAGTGGGCTATTTCTTTGCAAAATTGTGCTCAATTTCATATGTGGCAATTCCACCAAGATCTCTTCGTTAGTTGGGGGAAGAATCCGTACGAATCGGATTTTTTGAGGAACGTATCGAGAGAGAATTGGATTTGGTTAGACAATGTGTGGTTGGTAAACAAGGATCGGTTTTTTAGCAAGGTACGGAATGTATCGTCAAATATTCAATATGATTCCACAAGATCTAGTTTCGTTCAAGTAACGGATTCTAGCCAATTGAAAGGATCTTCTGATCAATATAGAGATCGTTTGGATTCCATTAGTAATGCGGATTCGGAATATCACACATTAATCAATAAAAGAGAGATTCAACAACTAAAAGAAAGATCGATTCTTCGGGATCCTTCCTTTCTTCAAACGGAAGGAACAGAGATAGAATCAGACCGATTCCCGAAATGCCTTTCTGGATATTCCTCAATGTCTCGGCTATTCACGGAACGTGAGAAGCAGATGATTATTCATCCGCTTCCGGAAGAAATCGAAGAACTTCTTGAGAATCCTACAAGATCCATTCGTTCTTTTTTCTCCGGCAGATGGTCAGAACTTCATCTGGGTTCAAATCCTACTGAGAGGTCCACTAGAGATCAGAAATTGTTGAAGAAACAACAAGATGTTTCTTTTGCCCCTTCCAGGCGATCGGAAAATAAAGAAATGGTTAATATATTCAAGATAATTACGTATTTACAAAATACCGTCTCAATTCATCCTATTTCATCAGATCCGGGATGTGATATGGTTCCGAAGGATGAACCGGATATGGACAGTTCCGATAAGATTTCATTCTTGAACAAAAATTCATTTTTTACTTATTTCGTCTATTCCATAACCGGAACAGGGGGGGGTACACATTACACCACGATTTTGAATCCGAAGAGAGATTTCAAGAAATGGCAGATCTATTCACTCTATCAATAACCGAGCCGGATCTGGTGTATCATAAGGGATTTGCCTTTTCTATTGATTCCTACGGATTGGATCAAAAACAATTCTTGAATGAGGTATTCAACTCCAGGGATGAATCGAAAAAGAAATCTTTATTGGTTCTACCTCCTATTTTTTATGAAGAGAATGAATCTTTTTATCGAAGGATCCGAAAAAAATGGGTTCGGATCTCCTGCGGGAATTATTTGGAAGATAGAAAACAAAAAATAGTGGTATTTGCTAGCAACAACAAAATGGAGGCAGTCAATCAAAATCAATATAGATTGATCCGAAATCTGATTCAAATCCAATATAGCACCTATGGGTACATAAGAAATGTATTGAATCGATTCTTTTTAATGAATAGATCCGATCGCAGCTTCGAATATGGAATTCAAAGGGATCAAATAGGAAACGATACTCTGAATCATAGAACTATAAGGAAATATACGATCAACCAACATTTATCAAATTTGAAAAAGAGTCAGAAGAAATGGTTCGATCCTCTTATTTTGATTTCTGGAACCGAGAGATTCATGAATCTGGATCCTGATGCATATAGATACAAATGGTTCAATGGGAGCAAGAATTTCCAGGAACATTTGGAACATTTCGTTTCTGAGCAGAAGAGCCGTTTTCAAGTAGTCTTCGATCGATTACGTATTAATCAATATACGATTGATTGGTCTGAAGTTATCGACAAAAAAGATTTGTCTAAGTCACTTCGTTTCTTTTGTCCAAGTCATTTCTTTTTGTCCAAGTTGCTTCTCTTTTGTCTAA
>CM055869.1:22107885-22125385 GCA_029582165.1 Portulaca oleracea
CCCCCATAAGAACCATATTCTGACTTTTATCTGGAGAATATCCGACAATAGCTTCCATTGAATGAATAACGGATCCGGATCCTAAAAACAATAATGCTTTTGAATAAGCATGAGTAATCAAATGAAATAAAGCAGCTTGATAAGAACCTATACCTAGAGCTAACATCATATAACCCAGTTGAGACATTGTAGAATAAGCTAAACTTCTCTTAATGTCTTTTTGAGCAAGAGCTAAAGTAGCTCCTAATAGTACGGTTATAATACCTACAAAAGATATTCCATTCATTATGTAAGGTACAACTACGAAAAGAGGAAGAAGTCGAGCGACTAGAAAAATCCCCGCTGCTACCATAGTAGCAGCATGTATGAGAGCTGAAATAGGAGTAGGCCCCTCCATGGCATCAGGTAACCATACATGAAGAGGGAATTGGGCAGATTTAGCAACTGCACCAGTAAATAACAAGAAAGTACACAAAATACAAAATAAAAGATGGATCTCATTATTCTTAATTAAGTTATTGAATATTTCAAACAAATCCCGAAATTCGAAACTGCCCGTTATCAAATAAATACCTAAAATTCCTAATAATAAACCAAAATCCCCTACACGATTAGTCACAAACGCTTTTTGACAGGCATTTGCAGCAATAGGTCGTGTAAACCAAAACCCTATTAATAGATACGAACACATTCCAACTAATTCCCAAAAAATATAAATTTGTATCAAATTCGAACTAGTAACTAATCCCAACATGGAAGTATTGAAAAAACTCATATAAGCAAAAAATCGCAAATATCCTTGATCATGAGACATATAATTATCACTATAAATGAGAACTAGAATTGCAACAGTAGTAATTAACATTGACATAATAGAGGTAAGTGGATCGATCAAATAGCCGAATTCTAAAGAAAAATCATTAGTAATAGTCCAAGACCATACATATTGATAAATAGAATTACTATTTATTTGATGAATAGACAGCATCATCGAAAAAATCATAACTAGACTTAACAAAAAAATACTAGAAAAAGCCCATATACGCCGAAGATTTTTTGTTGTCGTCGGAAAAAAGAGAAGTCCCACTCCTATTAACACAGGAACAGGAAGTGGAATGAAAGGTATGATCCATGCATATTGGTATATATGTTCCATAATAGAATATCTAAATTTTAGATTTTAATGTGATTTTTTGTTTACGATTCGCCGGTTCTTGCCTCTTTTGAAAGAAATCAATAAAAAAGATCAAGTTTTTAGATAACCTAAAATAGAATTCGTTAATTTAGGATTCTATACTAAAATATTTAATAAAAAATATTGAATTGAACATTTTATATTTTAATATTCAAATTTCAAATCAAGAAGTTATAATTGGTCAAATCATTAATTTGTTCGTAAAAGTTAATACTTTATTATTAAGTAAATGAAAAATGTTGAAGTCTATAAAGTATGAATCATAAAAAATTCTACTTTCATTTACAGTTAAATTATTTATAATATATATAATATAGAATAAAAAAAAAATTACACTAAAAAATAGTATGAATCATAAGATCTGCTTAAAATTTCATAAAAGATCTTAAAAAAAAATAAGTAATACAAAAAACTAGGAATTAAGAAACTAGGAATTAAGAACTAGTTATTTTTATAAGTTTATTTTAGTAGTTTATTCATAATTATTAACTAGTTTTACGCAAAATTTTTTGATTGTCTTCCATTCAAAACGAAAAACAAAAACATGGAAAATCTTTTTTTTAGTTAACTATTTTATATAGTTTATAGCAAAGGATATGATACCTCTTACTTTACTTTCTGCTTTCCATAACATAGAATAAGTCTCAAATCATGGATTCTTTAAATAAATTAATTTATGGGATTAAATTATGGGTATCATTTCAATTTGAAAATTCGAAATTCTTTGTTTTTTCGATTTTCGAAAAAAAAAATTCAAGCTTTTCATTTAAGGATTCTAAAATTTTTCGATGTGACTAAATATGCACATGTAAATTAAGTGCAATGCAGCCATATAAAATTGATAAAATATATACAGATATGGAAAATATATAGAGATATAAGTATATAAGTATAAGTGGAAATTTTTATTAATTAATTATTAAATTTTTATTAAATTTATTCATCAATTTCGCATGAATTATTAAAAAAAAAAAAAATATGATATTGGATAGGAAATTTTGTTTCTCCTAATTAGATGTTTTAGGAGATTTATATATATTTCATATATTTTTAGTTATATTATGCTTTTCTAGTTTTTAAAATTTCATCAAGAGGTTATCGTCTAGAATTGAAATACATAGATAATGAATAGAAAACAAAGATTCGTTTGACCAATAGATGTCTTTCACATCCAACTACAACAATGAATAATCAATTTTAAATGGCAGTTCCAAAGAAACGTACCTCTCTTTCCAAAAAGCGTATTCGTAAAAATATTTGGAAAAAAAAGGGATATTGGGCAGCGTTAAAAGCTTTTTCATTAGCAAAATCTCTTTCAACTGGAAATTCAAAAAGTTTTTTTGCAGAAAAAATAAATAATTCAATCTTGGAATAATCGAAATAGGTCTAACTCAAAAAAATCTTCTAACAAATTTGAAATAATTGTTTGTTTTTTTATTTAGAATCTAAAATAAAAAAGAAAAAACAATTAAATAAAATATGGAATTAATGCTTTGCATTCACTAATTAATTTCATGTTTGGAACTGTAGAAAATAAAATTCGAAAATTGGAACTTTATTTTGTCTTATGATATGTAGAATAAGAACTATTATGTAGACTATAAAATGGTACTTTTTTGTTTGAAAAAAAAAGTAGAAGATTTTATCACCGTTCGTTTTTTTTCTTTAGTCTATTTTGTCATTTCTGAGATGGGGATTTTTTCCCCATCAACTTTGTTTTGTCCCAACACAATAAAAAAAGTTTTTTCTATCTACAAAAATTGTATACCTGTAAATTTTAAAGGGCAAATAGGAAATTTTTAGTTTAAAACTTTAACTATTATTTCTCGGAATTACTATACACATACCCGCCTCTTTCAAATCAATCGAAAAGACCTTATTTAACTTACATATTTAATTCTATGTAATTGGATATTATGGACGAAGAATTTTTTTTTTCCTGTTTTGGAGGTACGTTTCAATAGAAATCAAAACTTTGTTTTATATGACATATCAGGTTCAATACTTAATAGGTTTATTGAAACCTAAGAAAATTTATAGGCACAAGAAAAATCCTAACGATTTTTTTGTTTTGGATAGAAAATGATCTAGTTACATAAAATAAAAAACTTCGCTGCCTCGCCAAAATTGTGATAAAAAAAATCCTATTTTTCATTTTTCTATATGGAAAAATCAATGTATTTATTAATTTGATATTTTTGAAATCCGCTCTCGACGATTGACTAAAAATGAGCTATTATGATTTCAAAGAAGCCGCTATGGTGAAATGGTAGACACGCTGCTCTTAGGAAGCAGTGCGAGAGCATCTCGGTTCGAGTCCGAGTGGCGGCATAGCATCGTACAAATTTTCAAAAGATTCAATTTTTCTATAATGAATAATTAAATGAATTTAATTTATGATTTCCATTTGCTAATTTGGAATTGAAGGATTTCTTATTTTTTTTTTTTATGATATTTTCGACTTTAGAGCATATTTTAACTCATATTTCCTTTTCAATAGTTTCCATTGTAATTACACTTCATTTGATAACTTTATTAGTCAATGAAATAGTAGGACTATATGATTCAGTTGAAAAAGGCATGATAATTAATTTTTTTTGCCTAACAGGATTATTAGTTACTCGTTGGATTTATTGGAAACATTTCCCATTAAGTGATCTATATGAATCATTAATCTTCCTTTCTTGGAGTTTCTACATTATTCATATGATTCTTTATTTAAAAAAACAGAAAAATAATCTAAGTACAATAACTGCGCCAAGTGCTATTTTTACTCAAGGGTTTGCTACTTCGGGTCTCTTAACGGAAATGCATCAATCTGCAATATTAGTACCGGCCCTCCAATCTCAGTGGTTAATGATGCATGTAAGTATGATGGTCTTGGGTTATGCAGCTCTTTTATGCGGATCATTATTATCAATAGCACTTTTAATCATTACATTTCAAAAAGATATAATAAGGATTTTTTATAAAATAAAACAACTTTTATTAAATGAGTCATTTTCCTTCAGTGAGATTCAATACATGACTGAAAAAGGCAATATTTTACAAAGCGCTTCTTCCTTTTCGGTTCGAAATTATTACAGATTTCAGTTGATTGAACAACTGGATCATTGGAGTTATCGTGTTATTAGTCTAGGATTTATCTTTTTAACCATAGGTATTCTTTCAGGTGCAGTATGGGCCAATGAGGCATGGGGATCATATTGGAATTGGGACCCAAAGGAAACTTGGGCATTTATTACTTGGACCATATTTGCAATTTATTTACATATTCGAACAAATAAAAATTTGCAGAGTGTCAATTCCGCAATTGTGGCTTTTATAGGCTTTCTTATAATTTGGATATGTTATTTTGGGGTCAATCTATTAGGAATAGGACTACATAGTTATGGTTCGTTCACATTAACACTTACTTAAATTGAAATAAAGGGCTTTACGAATCTAAACATAAGAACATAGGATAAGGCATAATAAGTAAGTTTCTTATAAACAGGCGAGAACCCTTTTTTTTTTTAACTCTATGTAAATGGTTCTCGCAAAAGCCAAATATGACGGATTCTAATTTCAATTCAGTCTTTCTTCTTCTTTACCTTAAGTAAAGAAGAAGAAAGACTTCTTTCATTTTTTTTTTTTTTCATTTAATTCAATGAAATCAAAGGAAACCTATCTATAAAAAAAATTGGATAGAATAGCTTCTACCTTTTCCACTGATAATGAGAGAACGAAATCCGGGTAAATACCAATACCTATTACTGGTAGAAAGATAGAAGTCGAAACAAATAACTCGCGCGGTCCAGAATCCAAAAAATAAGAGTTTGGAATATTAAATAACTTATATCCATAGAACATTTGACGTAACATAGATAATGAATAAATAGGAGTTAATATCATTCCAATTGCCATTCCAAAAATAATTAGTATTTTTGGTAGTAAAAGATATTTTTGGCTGGTAATTATTCCACAAAATACTATTAATTCTGCAATGAAACCACTCATGCCCGGCAACGCAAGGGATGCCAGTGAAAAGCTACTGAAAAGTGTGAATATTTTTGGCATTGGAATAGCTATTCCGCCCATTTGGTCGAGATAAACAAGACGTATTCTATCGTAACTAGTTCCCGCTAAGAAAAAAAGTGCAGCACCAATAAATCCATGAGAGAGTATTTGTAAAATGGCTCCATTAAGTCCCGTATCAGTTATAGAACAAATTCCTATAATTATAAAACCCATGTGAGATACAGAGGAATAGGCTATTCTTTTTTTTAAATTACGTTGCCCGAGAGATGTTAAAGCTGCATAGATTATTTGTATTGTACCTATTATTATCAACCAAGGAGAAAATATAGAATGAGCGTGGGGTAATAGTTCCATATTGATACGAACCAATCCATACGCTCCCATTTTTAATAAGATTCCCGCTAGAAGCATACAAGTACTGTAATGTGCTTCTCCATGGGTATCCGGTAACCATGTATGTAAAGGAATAATCGGTAATTTGACAGCAAAAGCAATAAAAAATCCAATATAGAATATTATTTCTAATGCCAGAGGATATGATTGATTAACTAATGTGTCAAAATTAAATGTTGGTTCATTAGAACCATATAAACCAACACCCAAAGCTCCCATTAATAGGAAAATGGAACCCCCCGCAGTATACAAAATAAACTTAGTCGCTGAGTAGAGACGTTTCTTTCCTCCCCACATCGCTAAAAGTAGATAAACAGGAATTAATTCTAATTCCCACATTAGAAAAAAAAGTAAAAGGTCTCGGGACGAAAATGATCCTATTTGGCCACTGTACATTGCTAACATCAGGAAATGGAATAATCGAGAATCTCGAGTAACTGGCCAAGCCGCTAAAGTAGCTAAGGTGGTGATGAATCCCGTCAGTAAAATGGGTCCTATTGAAAGTCCATCTATTCCTAATCTCCAGTGAAAATCAAAAAATTTTATCCAGTTATAATCCTCTGCCAGTTGGATTAATGGATCGTCAGGTTGGAAATGATAGCAGAATGCATAGGTTGTTAGAAGAAGCTCTAGTATTGAAATACATATCGTATACCACCGGATAACCTTATTTCCTCTATACGGAAGAAAGAAAATTAAAGAACCTGCAAATATGGGCAAAACTACAATTGTAGTTAACCAAGGAAAATAATTCATGGTAAAGACAAGATACACTTGAGCCAAAAAAACCCGTACCCAAAAAATTTTTGGTACGGGATATTTTCTTTAAAATAAAACCAAAAAGAATGGATTCAAGAGTAGTTTTCTGAAACGTATCAATAAGATAGACCCATACTGCAGGTTGTTTCAGGACATAAATAAAAACGAACACTTAAAAATCAGTTGGACAGGCAGATTCACATCTCTTACAACCGACACAGTCCTCTGTTCTTGGAGCGGAAGCTATTTGTTTAGCCTTACATCCATCCCAAGGTATCATTTCTAATACATCCGTAGGACAAGCTCGTACACATTGAGTACACCTATACATGTATCATAAATTTTTACAGAATGTGACATTGTATTTATAATTTTTTAAACTTCATTAATTTTCGATCTAGTTCTAGTAAAGTAAATGAACCAAATATTCAAATACCAGACGAATCAATGATTTACCAGAATTTTTGAATCAATCTACTTCTGGATGGGATCGGCTTATTAGAAAAAAAAAATACTAAAAAAAAAAAAGAGGTCCAAAATACTTTGATTTATTACATTTTTGAAAGTATGATTATACCTTGATGACTATAAAAATTTCAATTTATATAATTCTAATATAATATAAAAGAATAAAAAAAAAGATTATTTATTCAATAACTGCGATTGATTGATACGAATTGATTTTCGGTTACGATAAATTGAGGAAACAATAGCCGGCCCAATAGCTGCTTCAGCGGCTGCAATAGCTATAACAAAAATTGAGAAAATGTTTCCTTTTAATTGACGACTATCAAAAAAATCAGAAAATGTTACAAAATTTAAATTAACTGCATTCAATAGAAGTTCAAGACACATAAGAGCCCGAACCAAATTTCGGCTCGTCACTAATCCATATAGTCCGATAGAAAATAAATAGGCACTCAAAACAAGTACATGTTCGAGCATCATTGACCAACTCCTTATCAATCTCGATTCATTTCAATATGAACAACAATTAAACCGATTTGATTGCCTAGAATATAATAAGTTCAAATAGAAGAAATTTAGAACAAAAAAAGTTTGTTAATAAATCAAACTAAAAGTATTTACGTTTTATGCGTCAATTCCAAAAAAATTCACTGGAAAGGAATACGATAACGATAAAATTTTATTTTTATTTGAATTGCTAGTTTGAAAAATGAATTATTGACTTATTGACGAGCCACAGAAATTGCACCTATTAAAGCAACTAAAAGAATTATTGAAATGAATTCAAATGGAAGAAAAAAATCTGTTGATAAATGAATTCCAATTTGTTGACTAGTAGTTATCAAGTCTTGTTCTAGAATCTGGTTTGATCTTGTAGTCCAAATAATTCCATACCATGACGTATTTAGAATAGTAATAATTAATGAAATAAAAGACTTGCACAAACCAACGAAGTAGCCCCGTCCCCAACAGTCCAAAGATGAAAATCTTTGCCATATTCTGGCCCACTCATGAACATTACAGCAAATATTATTAAAACATTTATGGCTCCCACATAAATAAGGAGTTGTGCAGAAGCTACAAAATGAGAGTTTGCTAGAATATAAAATAAAGATATACAAACAAGAACCAATCCCAGTGCAAAGGCAGAAAAAATGGGATTGGTAAATAATACCACTCCAAGACCCCCTAATATAAGACTTGACCCAAGAAAGACTAAAAGAAAATCATGTATTGGTCCAGGTAAATCCATTATATGTAAAATAAGAAATAAAAAAATTGGAATTTTTCATGATCTTGTTGACTTGAACAGGAAAAAAGAAGTTCATGCGTTACTAATTGCTAATTAAATGAAATCCTAATTTGCTATACATATTAAAGTTTTTGGATCCATTGCACTCTTTAAAGTTTTTGGATCCATTGCACTCTTTTTTTACCTGAAAGAGTAATTCGAAACTAAAACTATTTGAAATCATTACAGTAAACAGATTTTCAATACAAATTAAGTTGGGATTTTCATCAATTAAGAGAATAGTGAATAAAATAGCCAGGATTTTGAATTATTGACCAACAGAAAAAAGAAACTTTTTGAATTTTCAATTAAATAAAAGAACCTTAGTAATTTCTTCCATCACAAGATTTCTCGTTTGTTTGAGGCGAATTCGAAATTGTTCGAATTGTGTAATCATCTGTTATTGATATTGGTAAACGACCCAGAGCAATTTGATTATAATTTAATTCGTGACGATCATAAGTGGAAAGCTCATATTCTTCAGTCATTGATAAACAATTAGTTGGGCAATACTCAACACAATTACCACAAAATATACAGATTCCGAAATCAATGCTGTAATTAAACAATCGTTTCTTTCGAATATCCGTTTCCAATTTCCAATCAACAACAGGTAGATCTATAGGACATACACGAACACATACTTCACAAGCAATGCATTTATCAAATTCAAAGTGGATTCGACCACGAAAACGCTCTGATGTGATCAATTTTTCATAAGGATATTGAATAGTTACAGGTAAACGGTTGGCATGAGAAAGGGTAATCATAAAACCTTGACCAATGTACCTTGCCGCCCGTACTGTTTGTTGACCATAATTGATGAACCCAGTTACCATGGGAAACATATAGTAAATATCAATAATAAATTGAATTTTGTTTCTTTCTCTTGTTTGATACAAATTGTGAATTGAATTTAAATTTTTTAATATTTTGAATATAGTAAATATAAAATATTCGATTTTTTTTTTTCAAATTTATAATGAAAGAAGTTGGGAAGAAGTTGTTAATAATAGATTACCTAAAGAAATAGGTAAAAGAAATTTCCATCCAAGATTTAATAATTGGTCCATTCTCAATCTAGGCAAAGTCCATCTTGTTGCGATAGAAATGAACAAAAACAAAAAAGTTTTCGCTAATGTAATGAAAATACCTATTGTTGTTCCAAAGACTCCATACGCTTTATTTATTTCCAAAAACTCAGGAATCAATATGTATGGAATAGAGAGATTCCAACCACCCAAGTAAAGAACTGTTACAAATAGTGAAGAGACTAGTAGATTTAAATAGGAAGCAACATAAAATAAACCAAATTTGATACCTGAATATTCGGTTTGATAACCTGCTACTAATTCTTCTTCTGCTTCTGGTAAATCAAAAGGCAATCTCTCACATTCTGCTAGAGAAGAAATTATAAAAACAAAAAACCCTATAGGTTGCCGCCACAAATTCCATCCCCAAAAACCGTATTTGGACTGCGCCTCAACTATATCAACTGTACTTGAACTGTTAGATAATCATAGTCGATGATAAGATCACTCTAATCATCGCTATTCCAGAACCGTACATGAGATTTTCACCTCATACGGCTCCTCGAGAGCCATAAATAAATCTAGAGACTGATTCGATATTCTTTAATCTTGATATGCTTGCAGGATAGATAAAGTTAAAATCAATCGAAAGTTCCTGAATTAGACCAATGGAATTCTGTCTGCTATACTATAAAAAAGTGCTTCGGAATTGATCTTATCCTTTACTTTAAGTTTAAGAATTTAAATTTTTTTGAGTAGTAACCTAGGTCCTTTAATAAAATACTCTTTTTACCAATATTAATAAATAGTTCACTTTAGTTTTTTCTATTACGAAAAAGAATTAAACATTCATTATTTATGACATGACAAAAATTGCATTTCCATTGATATGGATATCAGATAAAAAATATTTTTTTTTTGCAATTCCATATCTTCTTTTCGTTCCTTTTATTGCTTTTTTTTAGTTAGGTTTAAAATAAAACAAAGTAAAGGATTACTTCGTTCCTGATAGTTATTCATATAATCGGTGGATAGGAGCATACTCTGGATCGGAATTTTATTTTTGGGAGTACTACTTGATCATTTCTACAAATTTAAAGCCCCAATTAGTTTTTCTTTTATGTATAAAAGTCTCTTTAGATAACTTACATAATCTCTATTACGAATCCTTTGTGTACTTTGGTGTTCCTAATCATCCACTCATTTTTTCTCAATCTCTATAGTAATTCATATATGGGCATACATACAAAAGTAGAGTAAAAACTCCATAGAGTTGTTTGTTCTTTTCAACCCGCTTCAAGACATGATGACTTAGTAACCAATCTTGGGGTAAAGAGTCTTGACTGCTTATGGTTATTTTCGTTTAATCCTTGCCCTTGTACATAGGAAATGAGATTCAAATTTTTTACTGCGAATAATTTCGAAGCTGTTTTCTTTCACTCATCTAACTATCTAGTTTAATTTATGAATCCAGGCTAGTGAATAAAAAAAGAAAGATATATCTATTAAATACGTTTCATTTTTATTTTATTATTAGAAACCTAAAAGAAATGGAAGAAGACTTATGTCTCAACGAATCACACGTAGAGATATTGATAACACACATAGAGTTAATGGTATTTCATAACTAATTGATTGGGCAGCAGCCCGTAAACCACCTAAAAAGGAATATTTATTATTTGATCCATATCCTGACATAAGAAGTCCAATTGGAGCAATACTTGAAATGGCAATCCATAAAAAAACACCAATACTGAGATCGGCTAGAACAAGGCGATAGCCAAAAGGAATTACTGAATAACTTAGTATAATTGATATGACTGCTATTGGGCCCGATACTAAATAAACGTGTATCTCCTCTAGATGGAAGAAGGTTCTCTTTAAAAAGTAGTTTTATCCCGTCTGCTAGAGCTTGAAGAATTCCCAAAGGACCGGCGTATTCAGGTCCAATACGTTGTTGTATACTCGCGGATATTTCTCTTTCTAACCACACAATTACTAGTACACCTATTGTGATTCCCAATACGAGAATCAAAATAGGCACAAGCATCCATATAGTTTCATAAAACCCTTTTAAGGATTCTAATTTGGAAAAAGATTTGATAGCCTGTACTTCTGTTGTATCAATTATCATTTCAACGATCAACTTCTCCCATAATAATATCTATGCTACCTAGTATCGTCATAATATCAGCCAATTTCATTTTTTTAACTAACTGAGGAAGAATTTGCAAATTTATAAAACCCGGCGGACGAATTTTCCATCTCCAAGGAAAAACACTCTGATCTCCTATCAAAAATATTCCCAATTCCCCCTTTGGGGCTTCAACTCTCACATAAAGTTCTTGTTTCGACAATTCAAAAGCAGGAGATGGCTTTTTACTAATAAATCGATATTCAAAATCATTCCATTCAGGATATTTTAGTCTATTAAAGCGTCGAATTTCTAAATTCTCATAGGGGCCCCCTGGAATTCCTTCTAGAGCCTGTTGAATAATTTTGATGGATTCTGCCATTTCACCTATTCGTATTAAATAACGAGCTAATGAATCTCCTTCTTTTTGCCATTGGACTTCCCAATCAAATTCGTCATAACACTCATAATGATCAACTTTACGAAGATCCCATTGTATTCCGGAAGCTCGTAGCATTGGTCCTGATAAACCCCAATTTATTGCCTCTTCTCCACCAATAATACCCACTCCTTCAACTCGTTCTAAAAAAATAGGATTTCGTGTAATAAGTTTTTGGTATTCAGCAATCCCTGTTAAAAAATAATCACAAAAATCTAAACATTTATCGATCCATCCATAAGGTAGATCAGCGGCTACTCCGCCGATACGAAAATAATTATGCATCATTCTCATACCGGTGGCAGCTTCGAATAAATCATATATCAATTCTCTTTCTCTGAGAATATAGAAGAAGGGGGTCTGTGCGCCAATATCTGCCATAAAAGGGCCGAGCCATAACAAATGAGATGCTATACGACTTAACTCCAACATAATCACTCTGATATAGCTAGCCCTTTTGGGTACTTGAATATTTCCCAATTGTTCTGGTCCATTTACCGTTATTGCTTCGGTGAACATAGTGGCTAAATAATCCCAACGTGTTACATAAGGCAGATATTGTATAATTGTTCGGTTTTCCGCAATTTTTTCCATCCCTCTGTGTAAATAACCCAATATTGGTTCACAGTCAATAACATCTTCACCGTCTAAAGTAACGATGAGTCGGAGAACGCCATGCATGGATGGATGGTGAGGACCCATATTGACTATCATGAGGTCTTTTCTTGTAGTTGGTACAGTCATAGGTTTTTCCCCGATTCATTAGTCATTTTTGCATGAATTGCTGAAAACAAAAAGAAGTTCATCAAAATTAAAGATCTAATAAATTAAATCAAATAATTCAAAACGTCTCTTCAAATTAAAATTAAAGTGTATTTAGCTTTCAGATGTTCAATTGACTTATTAATTCTTTATAACGTACTCCATCTTTTTTTGACAAATAAGCCAATAGTCGTTGCCGCTTTCCTAGAATTTTTCGTAGACCTCTCTGAGATGAATAGTCTTTTTTGTGCAATTCCAAATGTGAAGTAAGTCTTCGTATCTTATTGGTAAAACGGACTACTTGAAATTCAACGGACCCCCTGTTTTCTTCTTTTTCTTCATGCGAAATAACGGATACGAATGAAATTATTGTCATAAATTTTAAACCTTCCTCTTTTTACCAAATATGGTGGAATTTTGCCGATCAGTAATAATAATGCCAGCTATTTTAATCTGGTATATATAATAATCCGAATTTCCTTATTCATTCATTTTATCAAAAAAAAATGAATAAAGAAAATTCGTTTAATTCATTTCTGTATCTAATTCAAACATTAGCGAATTATCAAAATTGGATGTAAGACAAGGCGTGTGCGCATTTATTTATCTACTAGATTATAAGGAATATATAAGAGAAATGTATCATAAATGAGTTTTTAATCGTGGATACATATGTATTCTTAATAGACTAAAACGACTACCGTTATTAGTATCGAACCAATAACGATTCATACAAGCTAAATCTTCTAATCGATAATTGGGCCAAAGAAAGAATTTGAATTTTATAAGTTTATTTTTTTCTCGATCAAGATATTTGCTTTTATCAAAAAATTGACTACAGTTTTTACCTTATTCCCATTGGAAAATACTGGATTTTTATCCACACCCTTATTATTCTTTGAATTGAAACAAATTAGAATTCTCAATTCTCGACGACGTCGAGGCGATAAAATATTTTCAGGAACAAGCAAATCATAATTGTTTTTGTCTCTATTTTCTATCATTTTTTGATGTCGTGGAACCGATTCATACAAATTGTTCGTAGTAACATTTTCGTTGTGTCTTTTTTTATTATTTTGGTGTTTACTTTTATGAACCAATGAAATACCTATGGTTTGATACAGACTAAATTGTCCATCACCCTTTAGAGACAGGCGAATTGGTTCAATAATCAATATTCCTTTTTTTATCAATTCCGTAAGAGATAAATTTTTCTGAATCAGCATTATATCAAGACTCATTTCTCTCCTTTCAATCGCAGATATAGTAATTTCTCTTGGATTTATCAACCTAAGCAGAAGACTATATACTTTGACATTATTGATCAGTTTTTGATTCAAAGAATCATCCCATCTCAATTGAAAAAGCAAATATCTTTTTAGGAAGAAATCAAGTTCTGCTTCTGTACTACTCTTGTATTGTTTTTTCTTTTTACTTTTTTTTATATCTGATGCTATATAATCTTCTTCAATATCTTTGTGTTGGTTTGAGAAAACAAATTCAGAGTTCTCTTGAACATTTAATCTAAGATCTCCTTGACCTACGAGTTCTTTTTCATCTTGATTTTTATTCTCTAATTCAAGAGATTTTTTTTCTTTTGATAGTCTAAAAGCATTCTTTTTTTTCTTTCTATTGATGTTTTTATTGTCACTAAAATTTTCACTTCGATTAGAATTTGAAAAAAGCAAATTAATTTGTATAGCCCAGGGTTTGATTTTATATGCATTATAAAGTAAGACAAATTCTGGGAAGAACCAAGATTCCAGATTCGATATGGGACGACTTAGTATTTCTTCATTCATTCCCATCCAATCAAAACGTTTTTTCTTTTGATGTGATCGCTTAATCTCTTGATAAATTGTGTGATAAAAAATATCTTTTTTATTTATTTTATCAACAATTTGAAAATTCTTAGGTTCGGTATTAGTATTTTTATTACTGCTAGTACTGATATCGATCCAGGTTCCAATATTCATTTTCTTTGTAAGACAAAAATTGAGGATTTTCCAATCAAAATATTTTCTATCCGTATTTTTCTCGATATCCATAATTTTATTTAGGAATAAAAAATTAGTGATAGGGATACTCCACCACATATCAATCGATTTGTCGTTATGTATGTTGTAATTATACGTATAAGATAACTGTTGGTTTTTATTTACTTGGAATGGTGCCCTATAACTATATCTATAAGAGTCCTTCTTATCCTCATAAAAAAGAAATTTATATGATAAAACATCATATCTAGAGTTTTTTTTTAAATTTTCTTTTTTATGAGTTAATAACAATAAATCGGCTTCAGAATTATTTGCATTTTGGTAATTGGAATTAATTAATTGTTCTTTTTCATATGAATTCCATTTTTTTTTTTTTAAATTTTGTTTTTCACCCCGACAATATTCATTGATTCTATTTCGCCATTTTTGTGCTACTAATCGAGACCATTTTCTCTGAGATAAATCGTATTGATAATTCGTTTTTAACCAGTTTTTCCATTGATTCATTCCGTAATTTGGAATTTTTTTAGTCCTTAGTTTGGAATGAGTTATTCCTTGTACTTCAAAATAATCTTTTATTTCATTCTTAAGAAATAAAGATGTTCCGTTATTTTGAAAAACAGATCTTAACTTATAAAAATTAATAAGTTGTTGGGTTTGTGATAATTTGTAAAATACATAGGCTTGTGACAAAAAAGATAAATCAGAATGACTTTTTGAATTCTTGTTAATATTATTATTAAAATTAAAACACAAAATTGATTTTTTTATACTCGAAATAAACTTAATTTGATTTTTATTTGTTGTATCAATCCTTTCTTGATTTGTTTCATGATTGTAAATAGATTTATCAAATTTTTTTTTTGTTGATCCAAATCCAAAAAAAAGTTGTGTATAAATTCTGGAAATATTAATAATAGATAGAAATAGATCTCCGTATATCTTTTCCCTAAAAAATTTTATAAAAAAAATCGATTTAGAGATTAATCGAGCATTTCTTTTTTTTAATATTTGACCAATATTTTGGGGTGATTCTAATCTTTTAATACTATAATGTGTTTTGTTGGGACTAATATTTACAGTTACTGATTCTTTTTTCTTGTTTTTTGAAATTTTATCTATTTGATTTTTGATTGTTCTTGTTCTATTAGCTAGATCTTTCATTCTTTTTTCTGTCACTGAAAAATTTGTCAAATTCACGAATTGGGCTTCTTGAATGGATGATTGATGAATCATCTGATTATTAATAATAGAATTGTTTTCTTTTTGTATTTCAATTGATTTTTCTCTTAATCCAAATACTAAAATTGGATTTACAATTGAAAGATTTTGATTATTTTATTAAAAAAGAGAAGGTTTTGAATAATCCATTTTTTTCTTTCATTTGGTATCTTTATAAACAATGTTATTTTTCTTTGATAATTCTTAGAACCAAAAACAGTTTTTCTAAATTTGCTAATTTTTTGTTGAGTTCCTTAAAAATATGTTTAAAAAATGAAAGTCGTTTTCGCGGAGAACCAAAAGGAAGGTCCGAATCCATTCACCACACTGTTAAAAAACAAAAATTAACATGCTTTTATGTTTGATCGCCATGAGAAGGTCGTATCCTAGATTTGTGCCAAGGTTTTAGACGGAAAGGAAATAGTATCTTTATCTGAATACCATCCATTAACCAATTTTTAGGAAATTCTGTTTCTGATAATTGAACACCGTTATAGGTACATTTAATATGCATTTCTCTATTCCAGTCGTTTAAATCTTTCGACCATTCAGGAGGTTGCAATAATAATAGACGGCCAATATTTTTCGCTATTATCAATAAAGGTAATATAATATATTTTCTAAGAATTGACTGGGTTACTAGCATCAAACCTCTTATTCCTTGAGCAAATGGAATGGTATCCCAGGCTTCAGCTATTTCTAGTCGTATTTGTTCTTTTCTGTTTTCTATTTCTTTTTTTTTTCTTTAGCAGAAATAACAGAAAGGGAAGAGTTCGAATCTATATAATTCGAAGTTTTCAATTCTGGGATTTTGCCCATACAACTTATTAAAAGTCGTTTAATTCGTTTAATGAGTTCGGAAAGATTAATCGAAAAAAAAGAAGATTTCTCTATTTTGTCTAAAAAAAGTGGGGAATGTATATTTGCTTGAAACAATTTCCAAATAATAATTTTACGTCTTTGAACACGCATGGAACCTTTGATTATGTCTCGACGAAAATCTGATTGTTGTGAATAACGTAGCAAAGCTATTTCTTCTACTTGATCTGATTTATTAATAGCCTTGGTATTAGGATCAGTAGTGTCGGCATTTTCTTGATTATCAGTAAAAATTACTACACGTTTGGCTTTCCTTGAGCGAATTTGATGTTCTAGGGATATGCCTTCTTCAATTTCTCTTTCTTGTTGCTCTAATTCCTCGGTTAATTTGTATGACCAGCGAGGAACTTTTTATTATTTCTTTTATTCCAATAGATTTTTGGAATCGTTTGAGTCAAGGAATCTGTTATAATTGCGTCAATTATAAATTTTCTAAATTTTCTCGATCTTCTGAACTAATTTGTCTTTGTTCTGGAAGTAAAGAAATTCCTTTCAGATTCGCTGTTGATTCCTCGATGAATGTGCTCATTAAAGACATGAAATGCCCTATTTCTGCTGATAAGGATTCTTTATCAACTCTATCTATTTTATGTTCAAATTCATGATAATTATAGTCATTACAGAGGATACTATGAATTTTATTTATCCAAATTCCATCTATCCGATATTTAATAGCAGTTTCATTTCAAATGGAGGATTAAAATAATTTATATATTAGTCAACGAAACTATCAATTTAAGAAATGATCGTATATTTTTTGTAAATATTCTTTTTTATTTATCATTGCATAATCGAGTTTATTTTTCGAATACATTTATCGAAATAAGTCCTTTGTCTAAAACTGCAATTCTATTAGAAAATTCATTGCTTAAGCTGTTCTTTTTTTGTTCATTGGTATAAATCCAATAATT
>CM055869.1:22135385-22167885 GCA_029582165.1 Portulaca oleracea
AAAAAATTACTTAGGGGTACCCTAACTTTTGGTGAAATGTTTTTACAGACAACTTTTAAAACTAATTTTAAGACTTAACTTTAAATTAGAAATAATTAGGTGAATTTCCAGCCAATGATTTGAATTCGCCGGTGAGTTTTAGGTGGAAAATTGATTAAGTGTTTTTGTGGATGAAAATGCCCTTTGTTTTCGTGGACGAAAATGATTTGAATCAATCGGAGTTTCGTTGGAAATTCACCTAGTAATTTCTAATCCTAAAAGTAAGGGTACCCCAAAATTAGTTTTGAAAAGTTAGGGTACCAAAAAATTGTTTTCTCAAAAGTTAGGGTACCTCTAAGTAATTTTTTGATAAAATTTAGTCACCACTCACTTGAAAGTAAAATGATTTTGCAATAGTGAGTCACTCATCCATTAAACTATATTTAATTAAAAACATAAACATATTATTTTTTAATCCACTTATACCCAAAGCACCAAACTACAATAGAAATTGAAAAAAGAAGAAATAATATTAATTTACTAAAGATGGCTCATAATTTTCTCACATGCTCACAATTTCTCACCACTGCTGCCAGGTGAGAAATGATAATCTCACTTGTGATCCACCATTGATATGTTATCGCTCACTCACTTTTACCCAAATTTATGTGATAAGTCAATAAAATCTCCCCATTGATGGTGGAAAATGTAGAATTTTTTCCCCCATCCATCCACATAAGTCATTTGGTGAAAAATTTAAGTAGGATCATCATAATTAAATATTATTTTACCTTATTAAATATGTTTGAAAAATAAAAATAAAATAAGAAATGAATTTAAGAATTAAATTATAGAAGGAGTGAATGAAATTTTACTTACCATTAAAACCATTTTACTTGCAAATGAGTGATGACATACTTTGACAATATTTTATAGAATAGGAGAGTAAAACTTTCCTTGCGAGTGAGAAGAAGGTAAATGTGTTAGAGGCACAGCAGTGTATACAGAGTTCTGACGACCGACAACAGAGGATGACGTCAGCGAAACCAATCCTCCCCGGCGATAATGCAGCACAAAGAGAACAGCGGCAGCCAATAGTAGGACGACACCTATACCACCACAGACCACTGCAGCCACCATCAACACCTTCCTCACCTTAACCTCCTCTCTTTCCGGTGCCTCAGTCCACCACGGATCCTCCGTTGCGCTCGAATCCTGAGGCGGAGGCGGCGGCGGAGGAGGAGGATCCATTTTTCCGACGAAGAAGGCGGCCATCTGCGGAGAGGACTTAGATTGAAGGTTCTGGAAGCGGAGGCCGTGATCTGATGGGCGGAGGTACCTGGAATCAACTCCGGTCATGAAGGTGTTTGCCAGAATTGCGGTGATCAGTGTGACGGTCTCCATTGCTCCTATGCCGTGTCGCCGGATTCCGGTCATCGTCGGTGTTAGTCAGAATTTACTGATCGATGATTTGATTATGTTATCTGGTTGGATTTGTTTCATGGGTTTGGAAGGTTACAAAATGGAGTATGGACCTCCTTTAAAAAGATTACTCAATTCTGCAATAAAAAAGTTATAAAAAATACCGGGTTGGCGGGTAAAAGCAGCTCACAGTGGTAAAACATTGATGGACTGCGTTATTTATTTATGGATTATTGGATAATATTATACTGAACTTTAGGGATATTGGACAATAATGCACTGAACTTTTTTCTTAGAATTTAATACACTAAATTTTGAGGGTATTGGACAATAACGCACTCATACCAATTCAATTGGTGGTTGACGCGGTGTTTGTCCTACTTTGAGGTGTCGTTTTTCTATTTTTTTCAGAAAAAACTTTTACCGTGTAAGAAAGTACACATAAGCAGGATGACTAATATATTTTTTTGGAAAAAAATAGAAAAACGATACCTCAAAGTAAAACAGTCACCGCGTCAACCACCAGCTGAACTGGTATAAGTGCATTATTGTCTAATACCCTCAAAGTTCAGTGTATTAGAATCCAAGAAAAAAGTTCAGTATATTATTGTCCAATACCCCTAAAGTTCAGTGTATTATCATCTAATAATCCTTTATTTATTTATGTTTAGACTTTAATCCTCCATGCTATACAAGTACCCGTACTACTCCCTCCGTCCCTTTTTTAAGTGGCAGATTACCTAAATCTTTAAACCCAATGCTTATAGGAAAAAGAGTAAAAAATTTGTGGACAGACAAATATACTATTCCACTAATTTCAATGTAAAGAGAGTAATAAAGTAGTAGTTTAAAAGGTAAAATAAAACAAAAATTCATTAATTAAGGGTAATTTAGGCATTTTATTTATTGAAATTGTGAAATTGACACATAAAAAGAGACAAGATAGTTAGAAAAATTGACACTTATTTAGGGACGGAGAGAGTACTTTCACATACATATATATATATATATAAATATATATATATATATATATATATATATATATATATATATATATATATACAAGATAGTTAGAAAAATTGACACTTATTTAGGGACGGAGGGAGTACTTTCACACACATACACACACACACACACACACACATATATATATATATATATATATATATATATATATATATATATATATATATATATGTATATAGATATAGATATATATATGTATACATACATACATACATATATATATATATATATATATATATATATATGTATGTATGTATGTATGTATGTATGTATGTATGTATGTATGTATGTATGTATGTATGTATATATATTTATGTATGTATGTATGTATATATATATATATTTATATATTAGGGAAATTAGATTCTAATAATCCCTACTATCACAAATTGTATGGCAATAATCCCTACTATCATTTTGGATTCTGGTGGTCCAAAAAAAAAAATAAAATTGTATTGTAGAGGTACCAAATCCATCACCACATTCTTTTTATTTTTTCCATGCATATATATATGTATATTTATATGCATATATATATATATACACACACATACATATACATATATATATATATATTATATATATATATATATATATATATATGTATGTGTATATATATATATATGTATATATATATATATATATATATATATATATATATATATATATATATATATATATATATATATATATATATATATATATATATATATATATATATATTATAGGGAAATTGGATTCTAATAATCCATACTATCATAAATTGTATGCCAATAATCCCTATTATCATTTTGGATTCTGGTGGTCCAAAAAAAAAATAAAATTATATTGTAGTGGTACCAAATCCATCACCACATTGTTTTTATCTTTTCCATGCCTACCCCATATTGTTTTTGTTTTTTTGGTTCCTACCCCTAGATAGGTAACGAAGTGTAGTTACTAAAACATTTTTTAAATTATTTTTTTGAGATTCCGAGCAATTATTATGATTTTTTAAAAGGAATAAAATTGAAAAAATCATAAAAAATTTCAAAAAAAATTTAAAAAAATTTGGAGAAATACTGTAAATTAATTAAAAATCGTGGTAAAGTGTTATACAAAGTTTTGAATCAAATGCAACACAAAATCTATGATATTTAGTGTATACACTCGATTTTGTCCCACTACAATACAATTTTATTTTTTTTTACCACCAGAATTCAAAATGATAATAGGGATTATTGCCATACAACTTGTGATAGTAGGGATTATTATATATATATATATGGGAATGGATCCAGTAGGAAGAAACTTTAGGTAGGAAGGTAGGAAGAGAAAATCGTAGCCATCCAAATCAGATCAAACGGTTGGGATTAAAACCACCATCCCCACTGAAATTCCTGCACACGTGTGGGAAAAAAAAAAAAGAAAAAATCTCAGCTTATTTAATTATGTCGCAGGATTTGCGGGATTTGGAGAGAGAAAGTGCAAGCAAGGAAAAACCCCAGTTTTGAAACTTTTCCATATCGGTACTCAAGCACACTGCAAACTTTAGTCTTGTTCTAGGGTTTTTCAAGGAATTCGAGCAGACCATTCGGCATATTCTAGGGTTTTGTCGACAAGCTTGCTCAACCACACCGGGGTTCTCAATCAAAGCATCGCTAGTTTTTTTTACTGTACACATTCAGCAACATCGACAACAAGGGTGAAGTCGGTGATTGACAATTCTCTTTGTGGGTTATTGTTCACCAATTTCATAGCTCCAATGTGATTTTACGGTGAATTTAAAGTGATGTTCATGTGTTGTTGATACTTTGTTACAGGGGACAAGCAAAGAGGAGAATAATTCCAGCAATGTCGCCGACGAGGAGTCACATACCAAGTAAGTATGCTACATTCCATTGTTCAATCTGTTGTGTGTCGCTGGACGAGGGTGGGACGAGATTAGATATAGGGGATGGGGGTGTCACACATCGAACTGGGCACATGGCTCACGATGTCCCTTTTTTTTAGGCCGGCTATTCACATCTGTGGCCACTGATGTTTGTTACGGGGGGTTACTGGGTACGTTGAGACGGAGGGGGGGGGAGTATAATACGTAGCGAGTGAGGGAGGGGGTACGATGTAGTGTAATTATGTGTTCATGTGTTGGTTCGACACATGATCAGACGTGTGATTGTAATTCAGGGGTCTATGGTCATGTGATGATTTGGCCACATTGATACAAGTGTGATTAGTGTGATTGTGATTCAGGGGTCTGTGGTCAAGTGATGATTTGGCCACATTGGTACAAGTGTGATCAGTGTGATTCAAGGGTCTGTGGTCATGTGATGATTTGGCCACATTGATACAAGTGTGATCAAGTCATGGATTGGCAATGTACAAGGAAAACTCAAAGAGGGAAGAAGTGTACGCAAATGCAGATCGATGGGATAGATCTCGAACCACCAATCCCGACGCGACGAGCTTATGAGCCATCACGATCTATGGTGTATGATCTTGTTAGAAGCAGTTCATTTGTTGTGTATGGGGGGGGGGAGTTTGTTTTGTTGTTAACATTTGGTTCATTGTAATATGCGTGTTATAATATGAGACACGTTATTGTTACGTAATCAGACAATATTTTTTTGGTCAAATGTTATGTTGGTATATGATTTTGTAAGGGTCACATGTTAGTGTTATGTGATCAGACAATAGTATTGTTATTCAATGGGATCAGACATGAAGCATTGTCGTGTTTTAATGCCTACATATCATGTACTGATGAACTTGTCCATACTACATAAGGTTGTAATTATATTTTGTACTAACTGATAATAAATTGTGTATGATCACAAGTCATTATACTGTGGTCATTTATACTGCGACTTTGACAATAAAATATAAGCATGCACACTGCAACTTCGACCAACGCATAATGATACACACATGCATGACAAGTTCAAGCTACAGATGGTTGTGATCATAATTAGTACTAATTGATAATAAATTACGTATGATCACAAGTCATGATACTGTGGTCATTCAACGTTACTATGACATATTGTATCAATACAAGCACAATATAAGATTGGTGTGATGTGTATGATCACATGCCAGTGTATGTGAATATTAGTATTGTCACATATTTATATAGTTTTTTTACATTTCATCCTTTTTTGTTTTGTAATGAACATATAGATGACATATCCACATTGTATTAAACTGTGATCAGCCATAATCTATTAACAGAGCATGTGCAACCATTGTTTCATGGTGCGAACACAAATTAATTTGTACAAATTGATAAATTATTCGATTGTTCACTGCAGACCTATTACAAAATTCAAACCGCAATTGTTATTAATGAAATCGTTATGTTTGGTTTCAAAAAAAAATTCACTCTGCAATAAATGATATGTCCACAATATATTAAACTGTGATCAACAACCAAACAAATATATATATGTACATTCCTTCCTTATAAATATGTTGATCAGACTTTATTGGCTGTGACCAAAAATAAAACTTCAACCCAACAAAAATTTTAATGTTGTGGAATGTGATCGCATCTTAACTGATTGTGATCACGATGTAATGAAAATACACACGAGCACATTGATTTCCATTCTCTCAATGGAAAGCCATGGTAAATGTTGAAATTCACATTGAACATGATATCAATCTTATTGAATATGATTAAGACTGAGTGGGTTTGCATAGAATTCCTCCAATGTGTTATCTTCTATTTTTGGCTAAAAGAATCACATCTTCAATGCCCCTAATTGTTTCCCCTTTTTTTGGTAACAGACAAATTTTTTTTAGTTGATTTTATTTATTTATTTCTTTTTTTTAGTAAAATAGCTAGCTGTTTTACTTAAAAACCATTAGTGGTTTCCGGTTTTTTGCCACACAAGATCTTCTCTTCCTACCTTCATACCTTAATTCCCTTCCTACTGGATCCGCTCCCTATATATATATAACAATTTTCCTTTGGTTGGCTTGGTTGAAACAAAGGTAGCTCTTCAAAACTGTGAGGAGGTGAGGAGGAATATTGGTAACAATTGGGATCTAATTTCTAACGCAACTTTAGATTGTCGAAGTCGTATATGGATTCTATGGAAGCCCTCTGCTGTTTCTGTTCTATGTTTATCTTCTCATAGACAATTGATACATTGTAAAGTCTCTTCAGGGAGTATGTCCTTCTTATTATCGGTTGTCTATGGTGATAATAACCTTGGTGAGCGGAAAATTCTTTGGTCTTTGCTTTCTGATATTGCCCAGGATTCTTCTCTACCGTGGCTTATTGCTGGGGGCTTCAATAGCCCTTTGGATTTTGGTGATAGAGTGGGTGGCTTACAGATATCTACTGAGGAAATTTTTGATTTCCAGGAGTTTTTGCGCTTAAATCAGATTATAGAAGTTAAGAAACTGGGTCCTCGCTATACTTGGCATAACAAGACGATCTCTTCCTGTATTGATAGAGTCCTTATTAATGGGGATGGAGTTGAAGGTTTTGGGAACTGTTTCTACAGAATTCTTCCTCCGGGCATTTCTGATCATTCGCCTTTGGAAATTATTCTGGAAGAAGGTGTTTGTAATAAAAAGGGGAGGTTCAAATTTGTAATATGTGGGTGAAGAATGATAATTTTCTTCCTATTATTCGTGATCTGTGGAAGCGGGACATAAGGGGAGATCCTATGTTTTCTCTTTGCCAGAAACTGAAATCTCTAAAGAAGCCTCTCTCGGATCTACATAGATCTGTTTATGCAAATATTTTCTCAAAATCTTTGGAGCTTTTCTCTGTCCTAACTGATATCCAGTCACAACTTATGCAGAATCCTGGTGATGTGGATCTTGTGAATTTGGAGAATGTTGCTAAACAGAACTATTTCCAATCTTTGGATGATGCTGCTAAACTCCTGAAGCAATGTACCAAAGCTGCTTGGTTGAAAGAAGGTGATTCTAATTCTGCTCTATTTTATTCTATGCTGAAAAATCATAGGTATAGAAATAAAATCATGGGTCTTCTTGATCATGAGGATAAGCTACTGAATTCTGATGAACATATTGGTGGTTTTTTGGCCAAGCATTTTGAAGTTTTCTTTGAGAAAAAGGATTGCATTGGTAGAGTGAAATGGTCTACTATTTTATTTGGGAATGTTTTATCTCCTGAACAAGCTGCTGGTTTGATTGTTCCAGTGTCTGATAAGGAAATTCATGATATTATTTTTGCAATGGATGGTAATCGTAGTCCTGGTCCTGATGGTTTCAATGTTACTTTCTTTAAGAAGTCTTGGAACATTGTGGGATCTGATGTGATCAAGGCTGTGAAATATTTTTTGAAACTGGTCGTTTGCTGAAGGAGATGAATTCCACTCTTCTTACGATGATTCCCAAAGTTACACATCCAGAAAGAGTGACTGATCTAAGACCAATTTCCCGCTGCAATGTTATCTACAAGGTCATCACAAAAATTCTGTGTGAACGCTTAAGGTCTGTGCTTTCTTTTTTGGTGGGTGATGAGCAGGCTGCTTTTGTCTCCGGTCGATCTATTATGCACAACATTCTTATTGCTGAGGATCTAGTTCGCTTTTATAATCGGAAGGGTGTGATACCAAGTTGTCTAATCAAAGTCGATATCCAAAAAGCCTATGACACGGTGGATTGGACTTTTTTGGAAAACTTACTGCTTGCACTAAATTTTCCAGTAAAATTTGTTGAATGGATTATCTCCTGTGTTTCTACAGCATCTTTTTCAGTTTCTTTCAATGGAGGTACTTATGGGTATTTTCATAGTGGACGAGGTCTTCGGCAAGGGGATCCTATTTCCCCTATTTTATTCGTGCTTGTTATGGATTATCTGGGCAAGGCTTTAAAGGAGGCAACGTTTCATCCTGAGTTCAAATTTCATCAGTTTTGTAAGCCTCTTTCCCTCACCCATCTATGTTTCGCAGATGATCTTCTTCTATTTTGTAATGGTGACCCTGTTAGTGTTGATATTATTATGTCTGCTCTTACTCATTTCTCTCAATGTTCGGGTCTTTGGCCTAATAAGAACAAATCAGACATAACATTTGCGGGTTTGGATGAGCAGACTGTGAATTTGATCCTAGAAAAGACTGGTTTCAGCCGTAGTTCTTTACCTTTCAAATATTTGGGCGTGCCAGTCAAGCCTACTCGACTGAATCGTCATGATTGTGCTGCTTTGCTTGCAAAAATGGCCAGCCGTCTGGAGGGGTGGGCCGTGAAGAAATTATCGTATGCTGGTCAGGTACAACTTATTAACAGTATCCTTATGTCACTTCATCCTTCGAGTGTCATTGAGGAGGTTAGTAAGATGTGCCGTATTTTTCTGTGGGGTGGAAGAACAACAAAAGCCCCTCCTATCTCATGGGCTACCTGTTGCCTTTCCAAGAAAGAGGGTGGTCTTAACATCAGAGATGCCCACTCTTGGAATAAGGCTGCTTTGGGGAACTTAATTTGGCAAATTATGATGGAAAAGGAATCTCTTTGGGTGAAATGGGTTCATCATATCTACCTTAGAAGGCAAAACATCTGGAATTGTGAAGTCAAGCAAAATGTAAGTTGGTACTGGAAGAGACTATTGAAAATCCGTGATGATCTTGAGCCTCTTTTTAAGGGTTTGAGGGATATGAATGATCAGTACCGTATCTATAAAGGTTATGACTCTTTAAAAGTTCACAAAGAGATTGTTCCTTGGCATTCTCTTATTTGGCACAAATGGAGTATACCGAAATTTGGCTTCACTTTCTGGATGCTTATGAACAGGAGACTGACTACCCAAGACAGATTGCATTTATATGGTATTCAATGGGTTAATTATTGTACCTTATGTGGTCAGGACTGGGAGTCGAATGATCATATCTTTTTTCAATGCCCCTTTTCCATCAATATTGCTTCTTCTGTTACTTCCAATTTTCACCTTGCTGGCGTGAGGTTGGAGAGTTGGAGAGACTACCTACTTAACTCTGGTTGTCGGTCTCGGAAGAAATCTGCTTTGATCTTCTCGGCTTTGGTCTATCATATTTGGCATGAGAGGAATCTTCGTCTGCATCAGGATCGGTCTCGGAATGCTGAGATCTTGATTCAAATTATTTGTAATGACGTTCGAACTCGTGTGGCTTAGTGCCTTGTTTTGGCTTTGATGTTTCTTGTTTTGATGTATCGTTGGTGCAGTTTAGTCTTGAGTGGGCCTGTTTTGGCTACTCGGTATGCCCAGTTATCTTGTAATCTGGTTTGTCTTTGGAATAATAATCATCTTTCCAATATATATATATATATATATATATATATATATATATATATATATATATATATATATATATATGCAAAAAATGCAAACTGGCTATATAACACAAGGAAAAATATGGTACAAGAGTTTTCAGGGGAGGGAGCCCCGACCCCTATCTCATATTGATTACAACATCCATAATGCTTTTGTATCTTTTCCTATGATATCCAATACCTAGGACCCTTTTTTTGATGTCTTCGATGAGATTAGTGATCATGATGTTTCCCTCCCTGATATTCTTGCCATGAATTTTATTGTTGCGATCCCACCAAGAATGGTAAATGTATGCACAGAAGATGGCTCCGAGAAGATGTCTCTCCGCCCTTGTTCCTTCATGATGTGCAACAGCAGCCACCCAATCTGAGATAGTACTTGAAGCGCTGGGGGCTTTCATCGGAGTTTTGCTAGCCAGACGATGTAGGTTCATCTGGGCTCTGCTGCAACTGATGAAGAGGTGGTCCAAGGTTTCCTCATGTCCCTCACAGTGCAGGCACAAAGCATCGCGGTCTTGGTACCACCTTTTAGTTCTTACTTTAACTGGTACCTTCCCTTGCATGAGCACCCAGGATGTAAAAGCATGCCGAGGGGTGACAAGGCAACTCCAGATGATATCCTGCCAGTCACTCATGTTTCTGTCCAGATTAAGCAGCCAGCGATAGCCGCTAATTACCTTGTATTCTCCTCCATCCAGCCCATCCCACTTCCATTTTTCATGAGGTACACACCCCCATTTGATCTCATCTTTGAATAAGTAGAGGTGTTTAAATTAAAGTAGGGGCAGACATCATATGGGGGATTGTAACTCCACCATGATTGCGTTTTAATGTATCTTGTGTGGATCCACCTAACCCAAAGCAAATCCTTCCTATCCTGAATATCCCAAACAAGTTTTGCCATAGAGGCTTTGTTCCAAGCTTCCAGGTTTCTCAGGCCAATCCCCCCATTTTCTTTTGGTTTGCAAAGGAGGTCCCAGGCAACTAGGGGGTGTGGGAATATTCATGTGTTTATGAGCATGATACGCCCAACATACGAGATATTCCGGGTGGACCAGATCTTGATTCTAGCTGTGATTTTATCAACCAACAGATCACAATAAGTTTTTGAGATATTTGAGCCGGAAATGGGCATACCTAAGAATTTGAAAGGGAGATGGCCTTGCGTCAGTCCAGTGTCCTGGAGTATAATGCTGGTCATTTGGGGATCTATCCCGCCAAATACCATTTCTGATTTCCCAAGATTTGCCTCGAGCCTCATGACATACAAGAAATGGTGAAAAGCCTCCATAACACTATGTACAGATTGGCGTGTGGTTGCAGTGAAGATGATGAGATCATCAACGAACATTAGGTAGGACATTCGCAGAATCCTGTAATTTGGGTGAAACCCATATCCCGATTGACTGGTGTAGTTGCTGAGGGAACGAGAAAGGTACTCCATAGTAATGACGAAGAGGAGCGGAGACATTGGATCCCCTTGCCTAAGCCCCCGTCCACCCCTCCAAACTTTCTAAAATCGTGCCATTGACATTTATGGCGAAGCTAGGAGTTGTGATACAACTCATTATGCACCTGATCATCCATTGAGGGAAATGAATTCGGAACCTAGATCAAGATTATTGAAGCCCTTTTAATAGGTTTGGGTTTGGAGCTAGATTTTTTTTTTTTACATGAGTAAGTTCTGGTCATCCATATTGGGCCCTTATCTCAAGGGTATACCAATTGGACTTAGCGACCCATGGGAAGGGAGGAAACGTAAGCCCAAGCTCAAAGGCTTGGTTCATGACCTTGCTCATCTTCACACAAGGGAGATTTGCAAGTCATAGGAATCGATCCCTTGACCTCCACGATGGAAGGTCACAATGATGCCAAGTGAGCTACTAGCTCATTGACGGGTTCGGAGCTAGTTAAATTGAGGTTGGAAGTGAGTAAAATAAAGAAATATCCAAAATAGGGAGATTGGATGTAAACAATTCAAACTTTGACATATGATATACTTAATAATCTGCACTTTAAAAATATCATTGAATAATCTGAACTTTGACCATACTGGATTACAGTATATATCATGTCATCGCTAATTATTTACCCGATTTTCATTTTCTTTAAAGATCTTCTCTCTATATTTACGTGTTTCACTTGTTTATTTAAATTTGAATATGGTCAAAGTTTAGATTCTTTTAAAAAAATAAGGGTTTGGTAAATAATTAATGTTGGTATACTACTATAATCCAATATGATCAAGTTCAGATTATTTAGTGATATTTTTAAAGTTCAGATTATTCAATGTATAACGTGTCAAATTTAAGACTATTTAATCCAATTTCCCAATAAAATAATGGACATGCCAAGATCCTTAATCATGTCTGAAGTGTACTTCTTTTGTCACACAAAGATGCCTTGATCTGATCTCGCAACCTCCAACCCCAGAAAATACCTCAAAGAACCCAAATCCTTCATGTGAAATTAGTTACTAAAAAACTGTTTGATTCTCATGAGTTCTTCATCATTGCTTCCTGTGAGTATCATATCATCCACATAAACTAATACAGCAGAGAATTGAGACCCACTTGTCTTGAAAAACAAAGAATAGTCAGATTTTGATTGCTTGAACCCATACTCGATCAAAGCAACAGATAGTTTGACAAACCATTGTCTAGGAGCCTGCTTAAGATCATAAAGAGACTTTAGAAGTTTGCACACAACATCACTCTCCCTCTGATGAATATCAGTAGAAGAAGGAGTAATCAAACTTCCCAATCCCTGATAACCTTGAGGCAAGGTCATGTAAACATCTTCCTCCAAATCCCCATGCAAGAAGGCATTTGTAACATCTAATTGATACACATTCCACTGATTGACTGCTAGAACAACCAGCAAGGTCCTCACAGTAGTCATTTTGGCGACTGGAGCAAATGTTTCCTCATAATCCTCTCCATATCCTTGTCGGCATCCCAATACAACAAGTCTAGCTTTGTACCTCTCAATAGAACTATCTGAATGATACTTGGTCTTATAAATCCACTTGCACCCAATAGCTTTCTTCCCAGGGAGAAGGTGAGTGATTTCCCAAGTGCCATTGCCTTCTAAAGCACGAAGTTCAGTATTCATGGCATCACACCATTTTGGGTCTCTGACAGCTTGAGTGAAATGTACAGGATCAGTGTTAGCTGCAAGAGTAGCAGCAAAAGCAATATATGAGTAGGACATAGAGGGGATGTCAGTGGTGGCATTGCTCACAAAATCAGTAAGCCATGTGGGATGGTTGATATGTCTAGTGGATCTTCTCAAGGGTTGCTCAACGGGAGGAGATGGAGATGGTGGAATTGGTTGGTGACAAACTGGAGGAGGAGAAGAAGAAGAAGGTTGAGTAGGTGAATGATGTGGAGAGGGAGGATCAGGTGTAGTGATATCTTCAGGGCTAAAATCCAAGAAATCCTCAGACCAAGTATTTGTTCCTCACAAAGGACTTGGTATAGGATTCAACAAACATGACATCTTTGGAAACATAACTCTGTTTGGTCAATAAATTCAATAATTTGTACCCCTTTTTAGTTTGAGAGTACCCCAAAAACAAGAACGGTACACCTCGAGGCTGAAATTTGTCGGTGGTACGAACAGGGTTGGAGGCAAAAGCCAAGCACCCAAACACCTTGAGAAAATCATAGGAAGGTTTATGACCCAAGAGAACTTCATAAGGAGTTTTGTTATGAAGTACTGCCAATGGTTGCCTATTGATTAGATAAGTGGCTGTAAGTACGCAGTCACCCTATTATTTCAAGGGCAAAGATGCATGAAATCTCAGTGCCCTAGATACCTCAAGCAAGTGTCTATGCTTACGTTCCACTACACCATTCTGTTGTGGTCTATATACATGTAGTCTGATGCACAATCCCTTCATTCGAAAAAAATTTTCTACATTCAAAAGAATCAAACTCCAGTGCATTATCAGATCTTACTATCTTCACAGAATAACTGAACTGAGTCTTCACATAACAACAAAAGGCTTGTAGAGTGGCAAGAGATTCAGATTTGCATTTAAGCAGAAAAGTCCAAGTAGCTCTACTAAAATCATCAACAATTGTCATGAAAAATCTATTATTCCCATGAGTATGTACACGATATGGCCCCCATAGATCTATGTGTATGATCTGAAAAGGACATTCCGTCTTAGTAGAGCTATGCCTATATGGCAGTTTAGTGAATTTGGTCATTGGACAAGACACACACACAGATGTGGTTTCTTTCTTGTCTTCAACAACTAGACCATCTATATATCTCAACCTAGGAATAGGTAGGTGTCCCAGCCTGTGATGCCAAAGAGTAACCTCATCACTTTTAGTATTATTGCACATCAATCCAGACGCCTGATTGGAATTTCCCTTGTTTGCAAAGTAGTATAAACCTCCTCGTTGTTTACCAACTCCCTTGATTTCCTTGGTGACACAGTCCTGTATCACACATATTTTCTCATGAAAAATGATGCAGCAATTGTTGTATCCATAGTTATTAAAATCCCCATCCGGATCAACGATTCTACGAGTTTACGATCCAAAAATCCTCCATCGATCCAACTCTTACTAGGATCTTAAAGTAGTTAGGATCGTACGATCTTGGTTTTGCATGAATATTATATGTTAGAATCGCAATACGATTCTATGATCATGCGATTCGATCCACGATCCTACCTGAATTTGATAATGTTTGCGCACAATATCATCTTTAAAATTTTGTCATAACGATTTAAATTTTGTATTGAAGTTATCAACTAATATACAATTTAACGTATTACTTCATTATTAGTGAAAAAAGTGTTAATATTTTAACTATCATAGAACTTTATTTGATATTTTCCTATTGTATTAGAATCTTACGATACTTGATCCGATTCTACGATTCCGATCCTAACTACGTCCATCGATCCTAACTAGGATCCCGATTCTAACAACCTTGGTTGTATCTAGCTAACTTTGACACTGACATGAGATTGCACTTAAAGCTAGGCACACACAACACATTTAGCATTCGAAGGCCATTTTTCAGGACTACTTTTCCAGCACCTTTGACCTCAACACTACTCCCATCAGGTAAATTTATGTGAGGAATGGAGTTATTTGGCTGAATATTTTGTAATATATCTATAGATGCACACATATGATCTGTAGCTCCAGAATCCATTACCCAGACATGAGAATCATCGAAGACAGATAGGGAGAAAGTATTACCAGCAAAATTGCCATCAGTAAATGTATTGTTCTTTGTTATCGATTCATCTTCGATTATGCGGAGGAGAGTCGAAGCAATTTCAACAACGCTCGATGCGCAGGAGTGAGACTCTTAATTTTTCCATTTGGTGTGATTTGCATGCTTTCCACTGTGCAACTCCCTTCCAGCCTTGATTGTTACGGTAGAGTTCTATCCTTCTTTCGACTCGAGGTCCTTTTTGAGATTTCTTTTGAACCGTTTCTTTGTGGAGGTTTTCTTGGACCTTGGATGCCACGGGGGATATCCTATCACAGTCCAGCATCTTTCCTTTGGATGTCCTTTATTGCCACAAGCTGTGCATTGGACATCAGCTCCCTTGCTCATCAAGGCAACATTCTCAGGTACAGAGGTAAATCGTGCTCTCATCAATTCCTTTTGCAGCTCTTCTTGTTGCAACATGCAACACACTGAGTCAACAGTTGGCAAAGGTTGCATAAAGAGTATTTGACTCCTTTGCTAACTGAACCCCTCATCTAGGCCATTGAGAAATTGAAACAGCTTTTGATCTTCTTGTTGCTTGACCAAGGCCTTCATGAACACAGTCACATCATCTGCTACTGTTTTGATTGTGGGCAGAGTGTTTATTGCATCAAGTTCTTCCCATATACCTCGGATTTGAGTGTAATACTCACTCACACTTCCGGACTGTTTCAATTCATACAACTCCTTGTTCAGCTGATATTGTCTTGATCCATTAGCTATTGAGAACCTTCTTGCCAATTATAACCAGATTTCAGATGCTCTGTTCACAAACAACACTAACTTTGAAATAGCATCACTCACGTTGTACATGATCCAAGAAATCACCAAGGTGTTGCATGCGTCCCATTGTTCTGCCTTGAATGTATCATCTGTAGATCGTTCCAAGGAGCCTTCAACAAACACAAGCTTCCTTTTGGTGGTGAGAGCAATCTCCATGGCTCTCTTCCATGATCTATAGTTTGATGCTCCAATGAGTTTCTCATTGAGAACCAAAGAATTTGGTCCATCAGAGGGATTAATGAACAAGGGATTTTGAAGATCATTCATGTTTATATTTCTTCCACTCATCTCAATTTTAAGAAATTTTGGCAATCAGATGATCAAGAAATCAGCTAATCACAATGTGTGATAGTCAGACGCATGATCAATATAGCCAGGATCTCACTATTCTGCAAATGCGCTCTGATACCATGTAGACTTTAGGCATTTGTAGAGAGAAGAGAAGAGAGAATGAAATGCATAGAGAATGATATTTTTGTGTTATTCCTTCAGGACCAAGCCATACATCATATATATACAAGATTAAGAGCATAACAAACTGGAAATTACGTCTAACAACTTGGACAGCCTGGCACAGCTGTTATAACCACCTCAACAAATTATTTTCTATATCTACAAAATCAGGGGCCCAATTGATTCATTTTGCTTCCTACTTTATCGTTTTAATCAATCAAGGGGGAAAAACAATGATGGAAGTGGAAAGGAAGAAGCAGGGGATTGTTGAGGGAGATGAAGTTCATCATCATCATCATCATCATCATCATCATCATCATCAATTCATCATCATCATGGACAGCAGCAGCAGATGTCATCCTGCAATTTATTAAAGTAAGATAATATTAATTAAATAAATTACATAATAAATTACAAAAAAATAAAAATAAAAATTGGGGATTTGCCGCACGAACACCGCTGCATACCGCGGCCAGAGGCCGTTTCCCGGTGCCGGCAAACCGCGGCTATTAGCATACAGATCCCGCCATTCCATGGCCGGTGTCGCACGCCAGATCCGGCAGAACGGCGGCCAGGTGCCGCATGTCGATCTGGGCACCGCCGCGGCGATGCCGAGATCGGCGTGCGGCACTTGGCTGCCGTTCTGCCGCTCACGGTGTCATTGTCCGGAAAAATTCGGTTCTTCAATTTTTTTTTTCAAAAATCAAATTCATATTTAACAATTATAAACACATCAAACTTATAAGAATTTCTTCGATTTCGATCCCTGGGAAAAGCTTGATGTGGTGACGTCCCTCGTCGTCGTTGATTTAGATCATTTTTAGAGAGAGAAACAAGAGAGAAGGTGGAGAGTGAGATTATGAGGGTGAAGGGCGTAACTGGAAATTATAATGAAAAGGTGGGTGACATTAGTAAAATGGTAGGTGACGAAGAGTAATCGGGAAGAAAAATATAATTGGATTTGAGTGGGACGCCGTCGAGTTGAGTGGTGGTGGCTCAGTGGTTTTCTGACATGACACACTAAAGTCAACCCGGTCAAACACATCCATGTCAGAAAGCCACCGAGTTACCACCACTCAACTCGGCGGTGTCCCACTCAAATCCAATTATATTTTTTTTTTACCACCAGAATACAAAGTGAAAGTAGAGACCACCATCATCCAATTTGTAAAAGTATGGATTATTAGAATCCAATTTTCCTATATATATATATATATATATATATATATATATATATATATATATAATATATATATATATATATTATATAGGGTAATAACAAGGTTATCAATACGTTCATGAGTTATTCTGTTATATTTACTTATATTCACAATGTGGTAAAGCTAAAGTATGATAAATTGAACTGCAGCAGGCCTAACATTGCATGGGCAGGATTTTAGTACGCCATAGTATGATGTCATATTTGACTACAGTAGTCTAAAAATTTCAAGCAGTAGAGTGTGATACACCAAATTATGACAATCCGTTGAATTGGTTTCACCAACCCGACAACGATAAGTACACTGTAAATTGTAATTCAATAGTTTCACAAATTGGTTTACTATGATATAATTTTAAAATTCAGTTTACCACAATTCTAAAGTCTATAGTACGGTGCACTAAGATCCAGAATCATTAATTTCGTCTTCACCATTACTATTTGATGATATTTCTTCTAATTTTCTAAATATCCCACATTATTTGAAGTATTAAAATATACGAGTTATAGGACAAAATATTTTTTTCTAGCAACAAAAACTAAGGAGCGCTCCTGGCCTAATGGATAAGGCATTTGACTTCTAATCAAAGGATTGTGGGTTCGAGTCCCCCCGAGCGTGTTTATTTTAAAAAATGTTTGCCTTTTGAGTCCGTTGGAATCAATTTCTCCGTACACTCCCTTGCATGAAGTGAATGTTATGTGCATTTGGATCTGCCAAGCCTCGCATTAGCTTCATTTTGAATAAAAAATGAATGTTATCACAAATTATAAATGGAAAAAATTATGGAAAATATTTCAAGAGTATTCAAGGCAAATAATGTAGGAAATAAGTAGAAGTATGAGACAAGTATGTATTCAAGGCAAATAATGTAGGAAAATATTTTGAATAAGTAGAAGTATTCAAAGACACCAAAAAGGGGGTGAGATGTATCAATAGTGATGTCTTGAGGCTAGGTGACACTTGGAAGCGAAAGTCCTGTGCCGAGTGTTCTTGACTAGTAACGGGTTGACATTCGGAAACGATATCCTATGTCATTGTTGATTGTCGACGTTTGGAAACAACTGTCATGTGCCCAACTGTACTTTCATAATTGTTCGACATCCGGAAACGATGTCCTATGTCTTTGTTGATTGTCGACGCTTGGAATCAACTGTCCTGCGCCTAACTGTATTTTCATAACTGTTCGACATCCAGAAACGATATCCTATGTCTTTGTTGATTGTCGACGCTTGGAAACAATTGTCTTGCGCCTAACTGTACTCTCAAACTTCTGCTCGACATCCGGAAACGATATCCTATGTCTTTGTTGATTGTCGACGCTTGGAAGCAACTGTCCTGCGCCTAACTTACTTTCGTAACTGTTTGACATCAGGAAACGATATCATATATCTTTGTTGATTATTGATGCTTGGAAGTAACTGTCCTGCACCTAACTTTACTTTCAAACTTCTGTTATCATATTACCAACGCTCGACGACCGGCTGAATTGACATCGCATTGTTAACGCCCGGCGTCCGGTTGAATAAAAAAATGTCAGACCGGTGATCAAAATTCGTATTTGACTTCATATTATTTTCTGAGTGTATGAATATCCATAATTCTCTTGAAAATAAAATCTATCGTACGTTTGCCACTTCCTCCTCTGAAAAAATTAAATTAATAAAATTTTTAAGTATATGGATATGTAACTTCATATTTCTTTTGAAAATTGTTAATTTAATTTTAACGCACCGCACTGCGTTTCTCTTGGTTCAATTAGATTATTTTCTGAGTATACAAAATTATTTTTGTATTTCTCTTGAAAATATTATAATAAAGAAATCTGAGTGTGCACTATTAATCTTCCGGTGTGAAACGTCTGTCAACTGATTAATTAATCAGTTAAGCTATTAGTCAAATGTTAAACTAATCAGTCAAATTGACTGTTTTTTTTTTGAATTTTGAAAATGTGGAATGTGGGAGAAGTAATGGGGGTAATAAAGGTGGGCAGATATCCACTAACCTTATCTTATCAAAAAATTACTTAGAGGTACCCTAACTTTTGAAGAAACAATTTTTTGGTACCCTAAATTTTCAAAACTAATTTTGGGGTACTCTAACTTTTAGGATTAGAAATTACTAGGTGAATTTTCGGCAAAACTCCGATTGATTCAAATCATTTTCGTCAACGAAAACAAAGGGCATTTTCATCCACGAAAACACTTAATCAATTTCCCGCCTAAAACTCACCGTTGAATTCAAATCATTGGCCGAAAATTCACCTAATTATTTCTAATTCTAAAAGTTAGGGTACCCCAAAATTAGTTTTTAAAAGTTGGGGTACCAGAAAAACATTTCACCAAAAGTTAGGGTACCCCTAAGTAATTTTTTTTTATTTTATTCATTCCCATTTCCCATTTTCTCTCTCTACAAACTCCTTGCTCTCTAACCATAAGCTCTGTGGAGACCAGCATAGCATAGTTCGAAACACAGTCCTCGGTTCTCACTCTTGGAAGACTCGTCTTCGCGGCGTGCAGACGACCAACACGAACGCAGTAGCACCTTCGGGTCTTTTAGGAGTCGGTCCAGGTCTCGGGTTTTTTATTTCTTGCACTGTGCAGATCCGCCTGACCGAGTTAGGGTCTGGGGTTTTTTTGATTTCTTGCTCTGTGCAGACCCGCCTGACCGAGTTAGGGTTACAGGTTTTTTGATTTCTTGCAATGTGCAGACCCGCCTGACCTTGCTCAGTGCAGACCTGCCTGACCGAGTTCGGGTCTTGGGTCTGTTCCCGGGTCAATACGCGGACCCGCGTTGCTCCTCCCGAATCTTGGGTCGGGATAGTGTTCATATGTTCCAATCCATGCAGACCCACCCAGTGTTAGCTCGGGTTTCCGTGGGTCTGATTTGTGTCAGGCAGACCCGCCCGAAAATGAGTTCAGGTCCCTGGTTTTTCTTCCGTGTAGACCCGCCTGACTTTGAGTTCGAGTGTCGGTTCTTCAATGTTTTTCACCATGCAGACCCGCCTGACCTTGAGTTTGGGTCTCGGGTCGTGTTTCGTTCGAACCCAGTCAAACGTGCAGACCCGCCTGACTGTGTTGATTCATTGGTTCGGATCTGCCATTTGTCGTTCCCGGGACTTGGTTCAGCTTCTAGTCGTGCAGACCCGCCTGCTTCCCGGGTCACCGTTCAAACCCGTCCAATGGGTTCTCGGGCTACCATTCAGACCCGTCCAGTGGGTACTCGGGTTCAATTTCAAGTTCAACCTCTGCCTTCATTTTCTTTGTCTCGTATGCATATAGTGTGGATGAATTAAATTTCTAGAATTTAATCCGAATAATGTAAATTATTCACGGATTTTTCTCATGAAATTTAATTGATTCTAACTGGGGCTCTTGGAATAAAATTCAAGTCCTGAACGATTTCTGGAATGGATTCTCGTAAAGTCTTTTGTGAATTAAATTTTAGAGTTTTAATTCTGAAAATGTACTATTCTCTGAATTAGTTCTCGTAAAATTTAATGACTCCGATTTTAGAGTTTAATTCAGAAAATAAGTTATTCTCCGAATTAATTCTCGTAAAACTTCAACTCCTTGGACCGAAAATCCTTCTGTTGACAGCGAATTTGGATCTTCTGGCGATCTTAGCGGATATCTGTCCAGAGGTGATCAAGATCCTTGGTGAGCGAACTTGAGTCACAATTCTCAAGGTTCCTCTCATTTCTTTTGAGACTCAGATGAGGGACAAAGGAATGCAAATGAGGTCTTATGTATGATTTTTATGCAACCTAATTCTAATGCATGACATGACTCTTTTTTATTACTCAAGAAGAAAAGAAAAAAAATATGACTCATCATGAAAATTAAAAATTAATGTGACTCGAAATGCAAACTAATATGATTTAAAATGAAAAATGTAGAAGCTCATATGACCGTTAAAAAAATGCATATGACCTAAAAAAGGATTTGAGTTGGTGCATGCATGCAATACGAAACCCCCCCTCCCCCCACTTTCCCGAGGAAAAAAAGAGAATAAGAAAACGTAAATAAAGACTCTGAATGTCAAGGGTGATTTTGAAGTGTGTTTCTGGACAAGGCAAAAATAGTGAAAATGATGAGTTCTCTTGTCGAACTGCCTCGTAACTTCGTAAGTTGCCATGATGCGGACATTGAGTGATGAATGAGCCCCCAGTTGGAATGCCGCAAAAGATGATATCAAGGGAAAGCTTGACCCGCTTAAGCTGCCATAATGCGGATATTGAGTGATGAGCGAGCCCCTAGTGCTAGTGAACAAATGGCTTCAGATGAGTCAGCATGATGAACCTTGGTGGGTGTTGTCTTCATGTAACCCTTATTTTGATGCAGTTGGCTTCTTGTTCAGCTAAAGGAGTTATCCTTCACACAGATGTTCTGAAAACGAGGATTAACCGACATATCTCATGCATACACTGACCAAATTAGAAGAGCTCACAGGGTGAATAGCAATGGAGGATGGATTATGGGAAAGGTAGGAATGGTGGTATAGAAAATATGTTTGTGAGTAGTTAGGCCCCAATGGTGGGCAATAGGAGGCTATTGATTGCTAGATGAGTGTAGTGATCAAATGTAATGGACGATGTGATGAATGGATGGGTAATTCGATGGATAGAGGTTCGAACTGATAGAGGTGGACGAGATGGTCTATGGATGGAGAACAATGTCTCGTGGGTTTACCTCATAAGGGAAGAGATGGTCAAATGGCTATGAAAGAGCTGCAATTTGATGGGTTTGGGTATGAAGGGTGATCCAAGTCTGATGGGAAAAGTGGGTGTGCATGATGAAAGGAAATTTAAGAGTTTTTCATTGTCCTTAGAGACCAAGGTTTCCTCTCCTTTTTCCTAGCCCGCCTAGTGAGGTTTTCAGGCTAGCCACTCTTTATTCTCTCTCTCAAATACCAAATGATTTAATGACGGATTTACTCTAAAGTGAAAAGCAGCGGTCAGGCCTCAAAGAGGTTCTCCTACGTATCCAATGTGGAATCAGGCCAGTCGTAGTTCAATAGGTGCAACTTCCAACGGTTGATGCCTCAAGAAGGACTTTGAGATAGGTCGAAAGGTTGAATGGGAAGGGTAGGTGTGAAGGTTTCATAGGAAGGCTTTGGGGTGTGTGCAAGTGACTAATGTAGACCAACAACTACCTCTTACGCCTCTTCTTCTTGTTTCCTTTTTTTTTTTTGTTATTTGTTTTTTGACTTTTTTTTCTTCTTCTTTTTTTCCTTTTTTTTCTCTTTTTTTTTTTGAACTCCGGACCTTCAGCTTATATTTCTCCTATCAATGACTGTTACCCGCAACACATTATTTGGCTTAGGTGGGTTTAGGGATGAGATGGTCATAACATAAATGAATGGGTTCGTGGTGGTGGTTGAGAAACTGGTGCGAGAAGGTAATTATATAGGTAAAGCGGCTAGGTGAAAATGAAGGTGGTGATGATGTCGGTAGTAAGGGGTGGGAACCTTCTATCATAGGCATGGCTTTTTAAGCTGCGTAATCTATTTGATAGTGAGATTCACTTTTAGAGACGATTGGTCTTATTCATTTGAATATCTCCTTTTGCTTAACCTGTTGGGTGAGTGTTCAGGTTAGCTTCTCTCCTCTGAATTTTATTATGAACATTAAAATTCAAACATTTCAGTTGAACATTTTTAATGTGTAAAATTCAATTTAGATCCCTTAAAGACTAGAAACCTCTTTCGACTCGCCATACACCGCGTAGGGCAACATTGGAAGTTTTTTCCCGGGTCCTAAAGTACTCAAAAGAATATTATAGGTTTAGATCATATTGACATTAGTTTTATCATTAACTTTTAAAAGATTATAATTTATGTTAATGTTATAGAATTATTCTTGTTACATTGTTTTCATTGTATATGTAGTATGAATTTTCATTAATGAATGTTATGTTGGATTGTAGTGCATCGTTCTTCAGACATTGAGATTGTGGTAAGTCAAACTTTAAAATTGTATACTAATAAACCACATTGTGAAATCATTGGGCTACAGTGCACCGCTACTAAGTTGGGTGAAGCTAAAGTATGATAGATTGAACTGCAGCAGGCCTAACACTGCATGGGTAGGATTTTAGTACGCCATTGTATGATGTCATATTTGACTACAGTAGTCCAAAAATTTCAAACATTAGAGTGTGGTACACCAAACTATGACAATCCGTTGAGTTGGTTTCACCAACTCGACAACGATAAGTACACTGTAAATTATAATCCAATAGTTTCACAAATTGGTTTACTTTTATATAATTTTAAAGTTCAATTTACCACAATTCTAAAGCCTATAGTACAGTGCACTAAGACCCAAAATCAATAATTTTGTCTTCACCATTACTATTTGATATTTTCTTCTAAGTTTCTAAATATCCCACATTATTTGAAGTATTAAAAATATAAGAGTTATAAGAGAAAATATTTTTTTCTAGCAACAAAAATTAAGTAGCGCTTGTGGCCTAATGGATAACGCATTTGACTTCTAATCAAAGGATTGTGGGTTCGAGTCCCACCGAGTGTGTTTATTTTAAAAAATGGTTTGCCTTTTGAGTCTGCTGGAATCTATTTCTCTGTACAATCCCGTGCATGAAGGGAATGTTATGTGCATTTGGATCTGCCAAGCCTCGCATTAGCTTCGTTTTGAATAAAAAATGAATGTTATCACAAATTATAAATGGAAAAAATTGTGGAAAATATTTCAAGAGTATTCAAGGCAAATAATGTAGGAAATAAGTATAAGTATGAGACAAGTACGTAGGTCAGTGGCGAATCTAGAACTGAAATGAAGTGGGTTCAAAGTCAAACATAAAAATTAAAACAATAAATCAGAAAACTTACAATATTATTTTCTTTTGGGTAGTTGTCCTCGACGAGGCGCCATGATTTGAAAATATTCCATGATGTTATCGTTTTATACTTTCTCGAAAATCTCATCCTCAAAATAAGTAATAACGGTGTTTTTTAAAAACTCGTCCAAGATTCTGTTGCGCAAACTTGTCTTGATAATCTTCATTGCGGAGAATGCACGTTCAACCGTTGCAGTGGAGACTAGTAGAAGCAAAGCCAACTTCAGAAGTGAATGCAAGAGAGGAAATGTCTTATCCAATTTCGTTTGAACCAACATTCTTGATAGTTCACCAACTTCATCTAGGCCCATGAGCCTTAAATCATCACGCAAAGTAAAAATGACATCAAGTTCACAGCTTAATGCGTCAATGGCCAATGCATCAAAATCCTCTGGATACAACTAATCCATTCGAAGTATCTTTTCTTTCTCAAAGGTTGACCATAGTACCTTTGGGTCTAGACAAGCCATACCAAGAAGTAACTCAGTACTTGTTTCGGGAAAACGACTGTTAAGCTCTTGCATTTGCATGTCGATAATGTTGTATAACACTTCTTCTCCTCTAGAAGTATCTTTACTTTCTCAAAGGTGGACCATAGTACCTTTGGGTCTAGACAAGCCATATCAAGAAGTAACTCAGTACTTATTTCGGGAAAACGATTGTCAAGCTCTTGCATTTGCATGCCGATAATGTTGTAAAACACTTCTACTCGATAATAATGCTCATTTGTCACTTGAGAAACTCTACGGCTTACTCTTTGTTCCCGAACAACATGGAAAACATCCATCGCAGGAATCTCAATATCATAATTCATGCAGAATGTATAAACATTCTCAATCAATGAATCCCATCCCAGGTCTCTTGTTGTTTGTAATTGTCATTTAGCTCCACCAAGCAATGCCACGGCATTAACAATATCTTGATCTCTTCTTTGTAGAGCTTGATTAAGTGCATTCGTAATGCCTAAAATCAACTTCATCACATGTAGTAAGAAAACAGAAACAAGGCAGTGGAAGTGGAACCGTCTTTACTCTTTTCCTTCTTTAAACTGTAGGTTTGTGAAAATTTTCATCCAAAAAAAATAACTAAAGGTAAGGTTTGATGGGATTTGAACACGCGACCTCCCCTCTCTCAATGACTAAGAAGGCGGGCACCACTCAGTTACGGCCAATTTCATGATTCTCTATTGTCACATATTAAATGTATACTAATAACTTGTTCTATTAAAAAAAAACTAAGTGTAAGGGTCTGAAAGGTTTCAAACACGCAACCTCCCCACACTCAATGATTTAGAAGGCGCGCGCCACTCAGCGAAAACCATTTTCATGATTCTTTATTGTCACGTATTGTATTTTTACTGTCTTACCCAGTTCTATTCAAAAAAACATGAAATTTTTGATTTTTTTTAAGCGGGGTCACTTGACCCCACGTGAACCCATAGTGGATCCGCCCCGGTAGGTGTATGGTGTTTTTGCTTTCTCGTTTAGGGTTAATCATTTTTTGTGTGGTTTAGGGTTTGCGCTTGGTGCATGATGTTTTGATTGTACATCATATACACATGTAGTTTTGACTGTCTTAATCATTTTTTGGGATATTTAAGATTAAGTGTTATTTTTTAGATACTATTGAGAAAGATTTGAACATATGCCCTAAAAGTTGAGTTGAATGCTTTTTACAATGGACCCAGATTGATCATTCAGGAACTAGGATACAAAATAATTGTTATAGGGGTGGAGATTCTATGACTGTGAGTGAACATTTGCCAAGATATATGTCCATAAACAATCAACTATTAAGAGTGATTAAACAATTTTAACACCCTATATCAGTTATTTTATACTGCAAGATATATATGTTATACGAGTGGGATTCTATGACGGTGATTAAACAATGTTAATACCCTATATCAATTGAAAAAGAATGACAGAGAATTGAAAAAACACGGAGAAGTTACAATTGCCTCAGTTGAAATGAGAAATAAAAAGCTAAATTGCATGCAAAATAGCAATTTAATTACTTTGAAAAAATTTATCTGTTACAAAATTGAAGGTATGTCATGCCTTAACAATTATAAATACATGCACACTTTGAAAGTGCACCGCCCCCAACTCCAGTGCATAGTCCATTGCCGTTGTACTTAATTAAACATTGGCTCCGACATTCTGCAAGGTTGCAATTACTTGGCATCAAATCTACCTCACATCGTTTTTGTTGTGCATTTATCATGGTAGTCATCCATACATACACATACAAGACAATATAAGAAAACTTATTTAGAAGAAACTTTAAGATTTGGGGATTAAATTTCTAAATTCGGCTTAATTACTTCAAGTTATTATTTTTGGGATTATTGCTCGAGAAAAACTTTGAGAGAGAGAGAATTGCAAACCTGAAAAAACAAGGACAATAAGCAAAAAAATAGCGATAGAGAACTTAGCCATTATCCTTGAGTTTAGTAGTGCTTGCTTGACTTTTTGATTGATATGTTGGTGACAATATTTGTGTTTGTGAACTGTGATTATGATTTTTCAAGGGATTGAGAGTGCTATTTATAATAATCACACTTCATATACTTAATTATTGATCATTCTATTCAATGTATTTTTAAGTTTCCAATATGTATCTATTGCTGAATTATTGATTTTATTTCTATAAAATCTATCTAATCAAATATTTGATGTAGTTATTTCCGCCCTTCTTCTTTACATTTTGCATTTTTTTGTGGCTTTAGTTTGGATGTTTAACTGGTATACTACCTCCGTTTTGTTTTATCTGTCGCCTAGGGAATTGTGGCAAAAATTTTGACCATCAATATCTTAATTTGTATAATGATTCATCATACAAAATTGATATCATTAGATTCATAATAAAAAATACTATTAAAAAAGTATAATATTATATTTTTCTATAAAAGTTTTATATTAGAAATTATTGATTAAAAATTGGCACTGAAAATCGTAAATGACAGAAAAAAAAGAATGGAGGGAGTAGTTAATTATCTTAAATATGGAAATGATTTTCTTCTTCGAAAACAACTATAGCTAAAATAGTTTGATTCTCATCCCTTAGAATTGTTAATTTATCGTCCGCAGATAAGTTCAAGATGAATCTCCTAGACTTCTAAACAGATGTAATTGTCTAGCTAGTTTATTGAATAATTTTCGGAATTGGCCACTCTTCTGCACCAAAAAAATATATATTGCGAAAACATATGTGTATTTATTTGATGAGATATACGTTGATTTCATATTTTTTCGGTAATTTTCAAAACATAAAAAAACAGTGGATATATAATAGCTAGCATTCAATTTTCATGGTTATTTGTATTTTTTTAAGAATTGAAGAAGACGATGCATATTAGCCTTTGATTATCATGTGATTCATGTGTGGTTCTCAGTATTTTTTTAAAAAAAAAAAAACTCATGGACAATATATACTCACAATAGAATTCAGCTTTTATAATTATCAATAATCTTCAATACATAACTAAGTAACTAAATAACTCAATCGTGGATAAATGGCTTTAGTTTTATTTTAATGTTGCAGAAGAATCGAACAAACCATGAATGATAATCATGATTTTTCATTTTTTAGTATTTTTAAATTAATAAAAAAAGTCGTAGATTGGGATTGCCTTTGGCTTATATTATTCTGTAATAATAAGAATGCAAAATAATGAACTTCTTGATTTAAGATGGTTAACATAATAATCATCTTGAATTTTAATTAAACCACTTAAAAAGATTAAATATAATCGTATTTGAATTATTATAAAAAAGTATATGTTTCAAATTGCAAGTTTTGGTTATGTTTGAGTATGGTGAATGTTGTTGTTTTGCCGGAAGGTTGGGGGAGTGTTGTATGTTAAAGCGGATTTCTGAGATAGCAAGTGTGAACATCAAATGGTGCAAGAGTGGACATTAGCTTCTGTGGAAATGAACATCCTGATGTTATATTTGATATTCATAATGGTGCAAGAGTGTTGTATGTTAAAGCGGATTTCTGAGAAACATCTTGATGTTATAGTTGATATTCATAATGATAATGTTTGATATCCCCTGTTGTTATACTTGATGTCCATACTGATAATACTTGATACCCCATGTTGTTATACTTGATGTCTACAATGGTAATGCATGATATCACCTGCTGTTATACTTGATATCCATAATGATAATATTTGGTGTCCCCTGCTGTTATACTTGATGTCCACAATGATAATGATTGATGCCCTATGTTGTTATACTTAATGACCATAATGATAATGATTGATGTCCTCAACTAATATACTTGATGTCTATATTGATAACGCTTGATGTCCTCGACTACTATATTTTATGTCCATATGATGTCCCCATCTAATATACTTGTTCGCAATTATACTAATAATGCCCCTTTATGTTATGGTCACATGCTCACAATAAGTTGGTGGTGTGTTTGTCAAAGTCGCACCCTTAATCTGAGAAGGGACGGTAGTGATAATGATTGTGTATTGTGCAATTTGTAAGTACATAGTCAGTTTGACGTCCCTAGCTTTTTACACTATTATATTGTTCATTAATATGTTGAGCGTCAACTTGTTTCATTGTAGGAAGAACGATCGGAGGCATTGAGGAAATGATACTATGTTGCGATATAATTATGCATAAAGACAACATGTTGAAAGACCATTTTTACAGCAAGGCTTCTCAATGGGATGAAACCAAGTCACTCACGTCGATTTGATTCAATGGTGTTAGATGGATTACTGCTGGTTTCAGATTACATAGTATATGGTGTATTGTAGAACATTAAGAACATTTTTAATGGTTGTCATGTTAGTGTCATGAACAACAGTTGGATTGTTGATTAGTTTTTTTCCCTTATTTTCTCTTTGCTATTAGTAGAACAGATTATGTATTTGGTCAAAAAAATCACCTCACGATGGATGCATTTACATTCAAGTTAAGACATTTTTTTGTCTCTCGTTTAGTTGCACTTGTTGTCCATATGGATAATGAGCGATGTATGCGATTATATTGACTGATATCCACATTACTGATGAATGATGTCCGCAACAATATTGGATGATGTTTCACAATGACATTGGAACGATGTTTGTTGGTATCATATGTATATACTTTAAGTCCACATTGGTAATCAATGATGTCCGCAAGAATATTGATTGAGGTCCGCAATGGTATTGAACAAAGTTCATTTTTGTCATATCTGGCGAAGACCACATTTATAATGCTTGATGTTCATAGTGATATTGATTGAAGTCCACGTTGGTCATCCACGTATGTCTGCAACAAAACATATATAGTCTAAAGTCCATATTGGTAATTAATGATGTCCGCAATGATATTAATGGATGTCCACAATGATATTAAAGGATGGTTATTGTTTAAATCTGTAAGTTAAGTCATCAAGTATGTTTGATTGGGGGATACCACATGCAGTACATCAAGTATGTTTTCATAGGTGATACCACATACAGTACATGATGTCCTCAGTTTGAATTTGTGGTGTCCTATTTACAAATACTTGATGTCCTCAATCTAAAAACTGAATGCTCACCACTCTTTACAGAAGCATCAAAGTATACCATGTACATGCCAATGAAATTGAGTGGCCTCTAAATTGCAATACTTAAATTCCCACATGATGAGGTAAAATGCATATGAAGTAACACGCATCCATATCTAAGCAAAAGTTCATATCAAATGAAATGAAGTCTACCAATGACAAGACTACAGAATATATAGTTGAAGACCACATCAGTAACTAAGGATGTCCACAATGATATTAATGGATGTCCACAATGATATTGAAGGATGACCATTGTTTACATCTGTAAGTTAAGTTATCAAGTATGTTTGAATGGGGGATTTAAGTATTGTAATTTGTAGGGCACTCAGTTTCATTGGTGTATACTTGATATATTAATTAGGGTCTTTAGTTTTCCCCCCCTCCCCCCAATTTATGAAGAATCACGTGAGATTTGAGTAATTTAAAAAAAGGAAAAGAAAATGCCCCCACCCCAGTTTACAAAACGATGCATGCCCTAATAATATATCAAGTATACACAAATGAAACTGAGTGCCCTCCAAATTACAATACTTAAATCCCCCATTCAAACATACTTGATAACTTAACTTACAGATGTAAACAATGGTCATCCTTCAATATCATTGTGGACATCCATTAATATCATTGTGGACATCCATTGCTACTGATGTGGACTTCAACTATATATTCTGTAGTATTGTCATTGGTAGACTTCATTTCATGTGATATGAACTTTTGCTTAGATATGGACGCGTATTACTTCATATGCATTTTATCCCATCATGTGGGAATTTAAACATTACAATTTAGAGGCCACTCAATTTCATTGGCATGTACATGATATACTTTGATGCTTTTGTAAAGAGTGGTGAGCATTCAGTTTTTAGATTGAAAACATCAAGTATTTGTAAACAGGACATCACAAATTCAAACTGAGGACACGATGTACTGTATGTGGTATCACTTATCCAAACATACTTGATGTACAGCATGTGGTATCCCCCAATCAAACATACTTGATGACTTAACGTACAGATTTAAACAATGACCATCCTTTAATATCATTGTGGACATCTATTAATATCATTGCGGACATCATTACGTAGTATATGGTGTACATCCTTAGCTACTTGATGTACTGCATGTGGTATCCCCCAATCAAACATACTTGATAACTTAACTTACAGATTTAAACAATTACCATCCTTTAATATCATTGTGGACATCCATTAATATCATTGCGGACATCATTAATTACCAATATGGACATAGACTATATATGTTTTGTTGCAGACATATGTGGATGACCAACGTGGACTTCAATCAATATCACTATGAACATCAAGCATTATAAATGTGGTCTTCGCCAGATATGACAAAAATGAACTTTGTTCAATACCATTGCGGACATCAATCAATATTCTTGCGGACATCATTGATTACCAATGTGGACTTAAAGTATATACATATGATACCAACAAACATCATTCCAATGTCATGTTGAAACATCATCCAATATTGTTGTGGACATCATTCATCAGTAATGTGGATATCAGTCAATATAATCGCATACATCGCTCATTATCAATGTAGACAACAAGTGCAACTAAACAAGAGACAAAAAAATGTCTACACTTGAATGTAAACGCATCCATCATGAGGTGACTTTTTAGACCAAATACATAATCCGTTCTACTAATAGCAAAGAGAAAATAAGGAAAAAAAACTAATCAACAATCCAATTGTTGTTCATGACACTAACATGACAACCATTAAAAATGTTCTTAATGTTCCACAATACACCATATACTACGTAATCTAAAACCAGCAGTAATCCATCTAACACCATTGAATCAAATCGACGGAAGTGACTTGGTTTCATCCCATTGAGAAGCCTTGCTGTAAAAATGGTCATTCAACATGTTGTCTTTATGCATAATTATATCGCTACATAGTAGCATTTCCTCAATGCCTCCGATCGTTCTTCCTACAATGAAATAAGTTGACGCTCAACATATTAATGAACAATATAATAGTGAAAAAAGCTAGGGACGCCAAACTAGCTATGTACTTACAAATTGCACAATACACAATCATTATCACTACCGTCCCTTCTCAAATTAAGGGTGCGACTTTGACAAACACACTACCAACTTGTTGTGAGCATGTGATCATAACATAAAGGGACATTATTAGTGTAATTGCGAACAAGTATATTAGCTGGGGACATCAATTTGGACATAAAATATAGTAGTCGGGGACATCAAGCGTTATCAGTATAGACATCAAGTATATTAGCTGAGGACATCAATCATTATCATTATGGTCATTAAGTATAACAACATAGGGCAGCAATCATTATCATTGTGGACATCAAGTATAACAGCAGGGGACATCAAACATTATCATTATGGATATCAAATATAACAGCAGGTGACATCATGCATTACCATTGTGGACATCAAGTATAACAACAGGGGGTATCAAGTATTATCAGTATGGACATCAAATATAACAGTAGGGGACATCAAACATTATCATTATGAATATCAACTATAACATCAGGAGACATCAAGCATTATAATTGTGGACATCAAGAATAACAACAGGGGATATTCAGCATTATCATTATGGACATCAAGTATAACAACAGGGGACATATAGCATTATCAGTATTAGATAATGCAAAACGTGACC